>MU226285.1:106724-126684 GCA_018584345.1 Thuja plicata
TTATTTAATTCATTTAAAAACATAGGAATTAATTATTTAAACAATGAAATTGCTTTTTAATAATTAGAGGACTATAGCCATTTTAATTAAATTAAATAGGCTAGGGAAATGGGTTAATTGCAAGTGGTTATTTGATTTAGGGATTTATTTAATTCCTTTATAATTAAATACTATAGCCATGTTTGATTTTGATTTGATTTGATTGGTCGAAATTGATTTGAATTGTATGGCTATAATAGTTAATATAAATCAGTGATAAAAATCACCTATGATATTAAATTGATTAAAAGAATTATGCCAAGCAGTAATGGGGTCGTTTGGACATAAATCAAGGGTATGATCACACTTAGGGCAAATAGGGTCCATAGTTGCGACAGACCAAATTTAGGTGGTTACACTAGGAGGTGGTGTCTCTATATGCACACGAGGAGCTTTTCGTGATCTCAATGGTACAACACAAACCACATGATCATCTACACCTGTACTACTACCTGGGGGAATCTTGGTGCAGGAGCACCCTAAGGTCTTTTAAAAGATATTTAGTCATTTTATCTTGTAGGTTAGTTTTCCCAACCACCTTTGAATAAGGACTATATTATAAATTCCCATGTGTGCTTAAAGTGTGTTTTAGTGATAGGAGAGACTAGGGTTTGTGGGTTGTTGAGTCAAGTTGGTTCTAGGGGTCTAGAACCTAGAAGTCAACCAAAAGTCAAAGAGTTGGCCGAAACCCCAAAATGGGGAGATTTTCAAGATTTAATGTTTTCAAGTGTTTCAAGGTCGTTTGGTAAGTTTTGGAACCAAATAGGGCTATTGAAGTTGATGGATTGTCATTTTGATAAAAGTTGTCAAAGTTTTCATGACAACTTTTGCAACTTTGCAAAGTTGTCATGACAACTTTTGCAACTTTGCAAAGTTGTTATGACAACATTTCCTAATTTTTAGGAATAAGCTTTTATGATGCCCAAATCCTGACTAGAGGGTCCTAGCATGTGGTATGAGAGTATATAAGGTGTTACAAACCCTAAAATGTTAGTTAGACTTCATTTTGGTATGGACTGGTTATTGAGAAGGACCAATTAACACTGTAATTAACATACAAAGCCATCATCCAACACTTTTGTGGATTGAATGGATTGAATGAAATAATGGAGAGTGTTTAATATGTAATTTCCTATATCTTTGTGGCATTGGATTATTATTTTAGTCATTTTGGTTAGCTTTGTATAAATCTTTTGTGTTTTGTTAGTTCACTATCCAGTTTTGGACCAGTCATGTAGGAAATAGATTTTCTTGGCATTCCCGTGGTTAAAAATCCCATGACCACTTGGAATCTATTAAAGCCTTGTATATACACTATAGATTAGTGTGTGGTGTGTGTGTGATTAGGGGAAGAAAGAGAACAATCAGGCCGTAGGCAAGTACTAGTTATTCTGGCTAGGGTAACTATATAGTGCAGATGCAATGGTGATTGCTAAGTGATTCGTATGTGCCAATCAATGTCAGAGGAGTGTAGGGGAATGAATTAAAGACATAATGGTGGAAGGAGAAGTTTAGAGGAACTCATTGTATCAGTGAAAGGAGATACAAAAACCAAACTAGTGTTCATGCCCTAGAAACCCTTGTTTTAGGGGTTTGGTGGAAGTCCATTGTACAAACAAGGTTGGAATCAGAGACCTATAAAATCTTTAAGGGGAGAAAAAACCCACAAGGACTATGAAATTTTTTTCTAGGTTTTTCAAGGGATTTTAGGAGAAAAACCATATTTTTCAGTCTCTAGGAGGGCTAATAGGCCTAAAAAGGCTATAAGGCCTAAAAGACTAGAAACATAGAACCCAGTTAGAAATTGGGTGAAAGATCCACAAACTTGGATCCATAGGAGTTGGAATAGACCTAAGAGGAGTGAAGAATCCAATCCACAAGAAGATGAACCTATTGGGAAAGTAGAAGGTTAGAGCAACCATGAATGTGAGAGTTTATGGAGAAGGGTTTAGTGAAGAGCTTGAAGTTGTTGGTGAGATCCTAGTGTGTTAGAGGATCAAAGAGATGTCCTCTAGGTAGGCTAGTGATAGAGACCCTAAAGAAGACTAGGAGAAGGTCTTTGAGAGAGAATTGGAAGGCTCTAGGAGAGGAGCTCCCCATCGAATTGGTATCAGAGCTATTGAAAGTCTTGGGAGTGGATTAGTGTATGTCAGAGTGGAGTGAATCCATAGGTGAGAACATCATGGTAACCAATGTAGAGTTGGCCAAGGACTTTTCAGAGAAACAAGTCAAGAATAGGCTTCTTGAAGAGGCTATGGAAGAGATGAAGATAATGATGGTAGAGTTTGTAGAGATAGCCAGCAAGTTGAAAGAAGAAATGCATGAGGGAATAGATAAAGGAAAGAAACCAGTGGAGGAGGAAGTAGAACTAGATTCTGATCCTCCTCTACCTAAGGAACCATTCCTCAAAGCACTCAAGGCACTGAGTGGAAAGGCTCTGGAAGGCATTCTAGTGTTCTCTAGTAAGATGGATGTAGAGATGGTCATGGAATGGATTTAAGGTATGGAAAACCACTTCAAATGTGATGGGATCACCGAAGAACAAAAGGTGAAGATAGCCAAGTCTAGACAAAGAGGGAAAGCACTCACATGGTGGAAGTTATTTTAGGAGAAAAGAGAGAAAGAGGGAAAGAAGCCCATAGAAAATTGGACAACAATGGTGGAAAAAGTGAAGGAGAATTACCTTCCAGAAGACTATGACATTCAACTGCACAAGAAGAGTTAGAACCTTAGGCAAAAGGATCTAGATGTGCCATCATATACTGAAGAGTTTCAAAAACATTTTCTTAGATCAAGAATGCAGGAGACAGAGAGTATAAAATTTTCCTAGTATCTCAATGGTCTAAGGTGGAACATCCAACAAGAACTTAGTCTTAAGGAGGATCCACCAAAGAGGGAGATAAGTCACCAGATTGACTTCATACCAAGAGCATCCTTACCAAACAAAGTTGCATACAAGATGACACCGGAGAAAAACAAGGAGATAACTAGACAAGTGCAAGAATTGTTGAACCAAATACTGATTAGGAAGAGCATAAGTCCTTGTGATTTCCTAGTGGTGTTGGCTCCTAAGAATAGATGACTTGATGGATTGCTTGGGGGGTGCTAAGTACTTCTCTAAAATTGATTTGAAAAGTGGGTATTATCAAATTAGAATGAAGGAAGGTGATGAGTTGAAGTCTGCATTTAAGACTACAGAGGGGTTATATGAATGGTTAGTTATGCCCTTTGGGCTTACCAATGCACCAAGCACCTCTATGAGGGTGATGAATGAAGTATTTAAAGACTATATAGGAGTGTTTGTAGTTGTCTATTTAGATGACATACTCATCTTTAGTAAGACAAAGGAGGATCATATGAAACACTTGGAGTTAGTGTTGAAGAAGTTGTAGGAGGAGAAACTCACCATCAATCTTGAGAAGAGTGAGCTCATGAAGGAAGAACTAGTCTACCTTGGCTTTGTATTTTTCAAGGGTGACTTGAAAATGGATAAAGAGAAAGTAGAGGCCATATTGAACTGGCCTACTCCTAAGATAGGAACTAAAGTTAGGAGCTTCCATGGGAGCCCAATTCTATAGGAAGTTTATTAGGAGATTCAGTGAGATTTGTGCTCTAGTCCTAGAGACCATAAAAGGAGGATTGAAAACAAAGTTTGTGTGGACCAAATTAGCTAATGAGGGATTTGAGAGGTTGAAGAGGGAAGTAGCTACTCAACCTATATTGTTGTTACCAAGTTTTGACAAACCCTTCATACTAGAATGTGATGCCAGTAGCATAGCAGTGGGGGCTATCCTAAGCCAAGAAGGCAGCCTTGTGGCATTTTTTAGTGAAAGACTGAATGAGGCTAAGTCTAGGTACTCTTCCTATGACATGGAGCTATATTATTTTGTACAAGCCTTAAATAAATGGAGGCATTGTCTATTTCCTAAAGATTTTTTTGTCATTACAGATAACCAGACATTGAGTTATATAAATACTCAAGACAAGCTTAGTTTGAGACACATAAAATGGATGGAGTTCCTACAGTACACTTTGACTATAAAACATAAGAAGGGGGTGCAAAAAAAAGTTGCAGATGCCCTTAGTAGGAGACTACTCACCATTTAGGAGATCCAATTGTAGAGTACAAGATTTGAAGGTTTTAAGGACCTATATGAGGGAGATTCAGATTTCTCAGAGATTTACAAAGTGTGCAAAGGTTTAATCACTTTCACAGTGAGTTTGCAGAGTATACATTACATAATGGGTTTCTATTAAAAGGAAAGAAACTATGTGTTCAAAAATGCTCTATGAGGGAGAACCTCATACAAGAGAAGAATAATGGGAGCCTAAGTGGACACTTTGGACTGAACAAGACACTAGACCTAGTGGAAAGATTCTACTGGTGGCCAAAATATAGAAGGAAGTGAGAAGATATGTGGAACAGTGTGGCATATGTCAGAAGGCTAAAGGCACTTCATCAAATGAAAGACTTTACCAGCCATTACCCATCCCAAACAGACCTTGGGAGTGCATAAGTATGGACTTCATAGTGGGGTTACCTAGGACTCCAACTGGTTTAGATAGTGTGTTTATGGTAGTAGATAGATTTAGTAAGATGAGTCACTTCATCCCATGTAAAACCACACATGATTCTAGTCATAATGCCTACTTTTTCTTCAAGGAGATTGTGAGGATTCATGGTCTACCCATGAGTATTGTTGCAGATAGGGATGTGAAGTTCATGGGGCACTTTATGAAGACCCTATGGAAGAGACTAGGTACAAATTTATCTCATGGATTTTCTTATCATCCTCAAATGGATGGGTAGACAGAAGTAATCAATAGAGTTCTTGGGAATTTGCTTAGATGTCTGACACAGGAATATGGGCAAGGATTGGAGCAAGTTATCCCACAGGAAGAATTTGCCTATAATGATAGCACAAATAGGACTACAAGGAAGAGTCCATTTGATATTGTGTATGGGGCACATCCAAGGGGTGTGATGGAGCTCAGAGACCTAAAAGGGTATGAGGGAGTTAGTGGACATGTGGATGACTTCACACAGTCAATGAAGGAAGTCCATGAACAAGTGAAGAAGACCTTAGTGGAGGCCAATAAGAAGTTTAAATCCAAAAGAGATGAGGGAAGAAGAGATTTTTAGTTTGAAATGGGTGAGTTAGTAATGGTGTACTTGAATAAGGAAATAATCCAAAAGAGGATACCTAGTAAGCTACATATGAAAAGGATTGGGCCTTGCAAGGTATTGGCTAAATATGGACCAAATGCCTACAAGGTGGAGTTTCCCAAGGAGATGTCAATTTCTCCAATCTTCAATGTGAAGGACTTGATAAAATATAAGGGGCCAGAGATGAATGAGATACATTATAGTACTAAGGTGAATAGAGATGTGGGAGAGTTCAAGACTTTGGAATAGATCAAGCCACAAGTGGAAAAGATATTGGATCCAAGGGTAAAGAAGAAGACAAGACACAAGTTCTATATGGATCATTTACTTAAGTGGAGGCAAAAAAAGGAGTGAGAAGCCACTTAGATAGCTGAGAGTGACTTCAAGAAGCATGGAATCAGTGAGGAGTTCCTGACACCACAAGTACCTTAACTTGTTTGTTGTAGGGGGAGGATGGTGTAGGAGCATCCTAAGGTCTTTTGAAACATCTTTAGTAATTTTTTCTTGTATATTGGTTTGGCTAACCACCTTTGAATAAGGACTATGTTATAAAGTCCCATGTGTGCTTAATGTGTGTTTTAGTGATAGGAGAGATTAGGGTTTGTGAATTGTTGAGTCAAGTTGGTTATAGGGTTCTAGAACCTAGAAGTCAACCAAAAGTCAAAGAGTTGGTAAAAACCCCAAAATGGGGAGATTTTAAATATTTTAATGTTTTCAAGTGTTTCAATGTCATTTTATAAGTTTTGGAACCAAATAGGGCTACTGAAGTTGATGGATTGTCATTTTGACAAAAGTTGTCAAAGTTGTCATGACAACATTTCCTAGTTTTTAGGAATCAGCTTTAATGATGCCCAAATCCAAACAAGAGTGTCCTAGAATGTGGGATGATAGTATATAAGGTGTTAAAAACCATAAAATGTTAGTTAGACTTAATTTTGTATGAACTGGCTATTGAGAAAGACCATTTAACACTGTAACTAACATACAAAGCCATCATCCAACACTTTTGTAGATTGAATGGATTGAATGAAAGAATGGAGAGTGTTTAATATGTAATTTCCTAGATCTTTGTGGCATTATATTAGTCTTTTATTCATTCTGGTTAGCTTTGTATAAATCTTTTGTGTTTTGTTAGTTCACTATCTAGTTTTGGACCACTCATGTAGAAAATGGCTTTTCTTGGCATTCCCGTGGTTAAAAATCCCATGACCACTTGGAATAAATTAAATCCTTGTATATACACTATAGATATAGTGTGTGGTGTGTGTGTGTGTAGGGGAATAAAGAGAAAAATTAGGCCCTAGGTGAGTACTAGTTATTCTGGCTAGGGTAACTGAATAGTGTAGAGGCAATGGTGATTGCTAAGTGATTGGTATGTGACAATCAAAGTTAGAGGAGTGTAGGGGAATGAATTGCAGACCTAATGGTGGAAGGAGAAGTTTAGAGGAACTCATGGGATTAGTGAAAGGAGATACATAAACCAAACCAGTGTTCATTCCCTAGAAACCCTTTTTTTAGGGGTTTAGTGGAAGTCCACTATATGGATAGGGTTGGAATTAGAGACCTAGAAAATATTTAAGGGGAGGAAAAACCCACAAGGAATATGAAATTTTTTCTAGGGTTTTTAAGGGATTTTAGGATAAAATCCATATTTTCAATGTCTAGGAGGGCTAATAGGCCTAAAAAGGCTACAAGGCCTAAAAGATTAGAAACTTAGAACCCGATTGGAAATTGGGTGAAAGATCCACAAACTTGGATCCATAGAAGATGGAATAGACCTAAGAGGAGTCAAGAATCCAATCCACAAGAATATGAAACTATTGGGAAAGTAGAAGGTCAGAGCAACCATGAATGTGAGAGGTTATGGAGAAGGGTTTAGTGAAGAGTCTGAAGTTGTTGGTGAGCTCCTAGTGTGTTAGAGGATCTGAGAGATGTCCTCTAGGAAGGGTAGTGATAGAGACCCTAAAGAAGACTAGGAGAAGGTCTTGGAGAGAGCATTGGAAGGATCTAGGAGAGGATCTTCCCATCACATCTCCTCTACACTTTCCTCTACTCCCTCATATGTTCTCTCCTCTTCTCTCTCTTCCTCCATAGGATCTCCCTTGGAGATGGGATCCTCCTTGTCTCTCTGATCCTCCTCCTCCTCCATTGGTATGTCACCACCTTGGTGTGTCCTCTCCAAAAGACCTAGATCACCTATGGGGTAGTCATCAAGGAATATGGGGTGAGTCCCTTATAGAGTCCAATATCTGATATAGTCTCGGCTAACACCTTAACATGATACATTGAGAGATACCTTTGTATCCTTAGTCTCATCTGTCTCGCTATCTATAATATCTTCTACTATAGGTTAGTGTATAGCACCAGGTCTCTAATAGTATCTCAGCGGGTATACATATCGAGGTACTATCCGGGGGACCCCCTATGTTAGACCAAACTATCTCATCACTCTATCATAGTAGTATGGCATAACTGCATGACTGATACGACCCTCTAGCAACTTGCATTTCTATGAGTGTCTTAGATGGTGTCAAGTATTTGGCCATTCTTTCATCTGATAGTATGATCTCCATATCACATCAATACCTAGTATATGGTCAAAGCATACCCTCCAAAAGAGGATATCCCCATCCTGCCAGATATCTGCTAGTGGATAAGAGAAAGCTTTCGGTGTGCTCTCATATACCATCACCGGAACACCCTATGGTCATGGACATGTATAATGCTCAAATATCCAAACCTTTAGCAAGGTGCATACTGTAAGTCTCTCCCATTGGAATCTTACTAATTGACACAACTCATGGTAAACATTGGCTAACATGTTGCGGCCCCATGATAAAACAATCTTGTCACTCTCCATCCTATGTATGAGATTGGTGAATGGTGCTAAGAAGACTGTACCCTTTGTGTTTTGTACTACAACCAAAGAGAGTATGCATAGCATCACTCTACGTACCAAAGGTGTCAGGCCTGCTAGTATGGCTGATAGAGTGATCTGATCTGAATGGGTCCTCATCTATGGTACTCATCCAAAACAATACTCCCCATCTAAAAAAACCTCAGGAGGACCCCACTGCCCTCTCAGTCTGATAGGCTCACCTTAGACTGGAATTTTTAGGATCCTGTATACATCCTCCAGTGTGATCGTGATCTCTCCTGATGGAAGATGGAAGGAACAAGTGTCACATCCCACCTCTCTATCATGGCTGATATCATGGATTGATGGAACCTCATCTATGGTAGGACTAATACCCAGTACAATCCCATGTATCTCAATAGTTGTATCTCATCCTGTTGTAGCTCAGACAAGTTCTCTTTGACAGTCAATAATAGCCCTCTGAAGGGATGCTCTCGGAGATGGACAAGATCATGTAAGCACAAACAACATCATATCAATACTCCATCATCAAACAACTATAATACCCACTTGACCTAGTCAAGGTCGACGTTGTTGGTTCAAGGTTGACCTTTTTGGGTCAAGGTCAACCTTTTTGGGTTAGGGTCGACCTTATCCCCATAAAGGATGGGACCTTCCCAGTTATGGTCGACCTTAAAGGGTCAAAGTTGACATAATTAGGTCGGGGTCAAAATTTTTGGGTCGAGGTCGACATTCCCTATAAAAACATGAATTTTTCAATCACAAATATCAAAACAAGGAACCTACCTCAGGAAGCGGTTGTCTGCTAGCTAGGTGCTCTCTCAGGACCTCCATGTGGCTCGTTTGAAGTTCTTCTCTCTTCGTCATTCTGCTTCTTTTTCCAAAATCTGAAAATGGTAAGAATGAGAAGCTAAATGTTTCTTCCTCTTATTTATAGCTTTGAATTAGGGTTTTGTTTGAATTTACCTACGTTAAATTCGAATTTACCTTTATATTCATTTAGATAGACATTCACTCTTTTCATCATAACTTGCGTTTGGTAGCTCCATTTTCAGTGCCGTTAGTGGCGTTGGAATCATGACTCAGATACCTAACCTATTGAATTAGTTTAGGAAGGTTTGGAATCCTTCTATATAGTTTAGGAAAATACTTTTCAATAAACTACATATCTATTGTATAGATCTAACCTTATCACCATGTTTTCTTACTTTATCTTGAATATTCACATAGTTTCATATCTAAGATAAAGTGGGGGATAAATGTACCATCTTAAAATGGAAGCACTTCCATTTTGGTAAGTTGAGGACCCTTGTTTAGTATACTTTCATATTAGATTTGCATTTAGGATGCATATACACTTGATTCTTCATTTCTAGGTGAAGGTAGGGTTAGGATCCTATGGATCCTCCTTAATTTAGCTCTTTGTGGATTTATGTTTAGGTAGAACCTATGCACTAACTCTCCTAATCTTCATCATACCTCTTGCATGGCCTCTGTGCCTCTATCTAGCACTCTGTTGTGTTTTCTCACCTTCCTAGGTCCTCGGCTGACCTGGGAATCCTACAGATTTCTCAAGGTGACCTACCTAAAACCTCAGGTCAGGGTTGAAGTTGATTCTAACCTAGGTCAGTGTTGAAGTCAATTTTGACCTAGGTCAGAATTGAGGTCAACCTTTACCTAGGTCAAGGTCAAGGTCAAGGTCTTCCTTGACCTAGGTCAAGGTCAATGTCAACTTTGACCTCTATTGGGTGTTGTTACCCTCTTTCAGATCCAAAGCTTATCAGGGTTCTAAACTTAAAAATAGGTCCCCAGGTCTGGATACGGAAGTGTTTTCTCCAATATTTGAATTAATAAATCCCCTCCTTGGTTTGTGATTTTAATTGGACCATAATTCATGGTGAAATTTGAATTTGGGTCCCTCAAATTTCCATAGGAGGTCTATATTGAGATCTCTATATAAACACTCTCTTTTGCCTTCACTCTTTCATGAGAGAAAATTGTAAGATGATATGATGCAATTACGATTATGAAATGATGATGATGCAAGAAATAAAGAGGATGAAATAGAAGGACAAGATATGATGATGCCTTAATAAATACAAGCTATTATGGATCTTCTTTGTAGAAAGAGAGTTCTTCCTTCCTTTCTTCTCCTTGGATCCACCATTTTCAACATTCAAGCATTCAAAAGATACTATCATGGGGTAGAAAATATGGATTGTGAGTTTGGTAGGAATACTTTAGCCTTGAGGGCTTTGTATGCTTTCTTTATCATATTCAAATCTATGCATTGCTTTCTCATTTTCAATTCATGTTAGGATTTTAATCTAGAGGATTGGATCTTTACATTACACATTCAAAGCTCTTTCTAAGAGAAACACACACACATAAATTCTACTATATTAGGCTATTTGTGGAGATGGAAACCACCAAAATGGGGGTTTGACTAAGGCAAAGCCCTATATAGCCACCCCAAAACCCCTTTTTCATACATTTGTAGGTGCGGTTTCCAGAGTTATAAGACTGGGACAATGAGTTGGAGCACAGATTAGGGTACCCTTTTCGGCAAACTATCAGGATCTGGAAATAGATTTTCTATCAAAGATTTTGGAGGTCAATTCTACCCTAGGCTAGAATCAGAAATTTTGGGTCAATGGTGACATCAACTTGAGGGTGAAAATCAGAACTGTGTCAGATCAGAAAATGATTTTTGGGCTTTGTGCGTCTCTGCATTTCTGTTCCAAATTTGGTCTCAAATTTTCTAGAAACTCAACACAAGCATAAAAAGGGTGTTTCCAGATCTGCTATGATGTGAGGTAGGTATTTTACTCCATTAGTGTTTCCAAGTTTTACATTCTTTATCATAACAATTAAATGTAAACGGTTGACTATGGCTTAGGGTCTCTTTTATATGCAAATATCCATTGTGAAAACCCTATTTAGAAGACCATCCAAATTTACCCATTACAATACAATAGTGTATATTTATTCATGCTAGTTTGGCATATTATCGATGTAGAATGGAACTAAGCTAGAATATTACTTTGTATAGTGTAGTTCCATACTTGTTTTTCTTAGGTGGGGGTAGTGATATCACTAGATCCATTGGATAAGGTGTCACCAATTGTATTGCTTTGTCCAGCATCACCAATGTTTGTAGATTTTCTCCATATTTTGTTTGTCATCTTCCTGATATCTTCAATGGTATTTCCATTGGAAAAATTGATTGACTCTGTCACTCGGTCTCTGCATGCCTTTCTTAGATGAATGATCCTATGATAGTATAAGCATTCCATTCTGGGATTAGTTGAGCTTCTAGAACTTTTTATCCATTTCCTCATGTAGATTTTATCTATGTGACCATATCTACCACATGTGCAATTTTCCCATGTTTTGTAATCCCAAACATATGAGTTATTGACTCTTCTTTGTTGATAAGCATTATCTTGTTCTTTTGGCTTTCATGCTTGCATTTTCTTTTTCCTGCATTCATTAGATGTGTGTGCATGCATTTCAAAAGTAGAACAATATTTTTCCATGTAGGATTCCTTCTTTGGTTGTTTCACCTTAGATTTACATTCATATGCTTTATGTCCATTCTTGTTACAGTTATAACATTTTCCTATGAATACAAATGTGGATTTAGGAATACCTTTATATTTTCTCCTGCAAACATTTGATGTGTGGCCTAGTTTTCCATAGTCATTTCATGACTACTTCCTTGGTCTTGGATTTGTGTAGACATCTTTTTTATCAGATTGATTTGATAATTATCTGTGCTTGGTATACCCTAGACCGGTATTGTTTTTGACTCTTCTTTGTCCATTCAGAAAATCATCCATCCTTTTGGTACTCTCTTCAGCTTTCTTGATCATATCATTTTGTTGTTGTTGAATCCTCACTTCATGCTTCAGTCTCTCATTTTCTTCTCTTAGCTCACCAATAGTTTCCAATTTTCCATTGAGTTCTATGTTCACTCAGATTTCCTCAAGACTCATAAGAACTATTTGATTGGTGATCTCATTATGATGTTTAGTAAGTCTCTGTAATTCAGTCTCTCTCTCTTGTAGTTTTTCAGTGATCTTCCTCTTGTCATCAATAACTAGTATTTTTTCTTATTCATCTTGTCTAGCATTATTCATAACATCAATCATCCTTACCATCTATGTCTCTTGACTGATTTGCAGTACCTTTACTTGTTCTGTCAGATTTTGATTGATTTGATTTAGACTTGTAATGCTTCTTTCAGATGTGTCTGATGTATTGATAGATGTAGATCCTAATGACTTAGACAAATCAAGTATCTCTTCTTCATGATAGTCTATTTAATTATAGGGAGATGCGATATCTTTTCTTTCATTCATTAGATCTCTCATCTTGATTCTTTCTTCTTTGTATTGCTCATAGAAGATCTGTATCTGCAATTTTTGATTCTCAGTATTCTTTTCCAGCTTATACCTTTCTATTATATCATCTTTTATCTCAAGTGATTGAAACTTTTCAAAATAAGAGAGCTAGCTCTGATACCAAGTGTTAGAATAATGGAATGGTGTGTACTAAGAGGGAAGGGATGAATCAGTACCCTTCAAAATTTTATCTATTTATCCTTTAGTAATCTTTACTTGTATTACTGACCATTGATGTCTTTTTTATCTTTATGCATGTTATATCAAATCATAAACTTAATTGCATGTAAACATTCATAGAAAAATTCATGAAATGTAAGTACACAGTAAAAAAGAAATTGTAATGCAAAAAATCCCTGTTAGAAGGTAAAAACTATGGTGTGGATGAAACCCACAAAGCTTCACTATCTGCAGAATGGAAAGTATCGGTTAAGGCTACAAGTGTGATCACTTATGTTGATCTTACCTTGTTAGGAGTAACATTTTAAACTGGTTAGGTATACTCAGTTAAGAGATTTAGCAACACTGTTTAGTGTGCACTTGGTTAATATATTTACATAAGGATTGTTAAATCCACCTTCTTATAGGATTTCTTCTATTTTCTACACTTGTTAGAATGCAGTCAAAAATACTTATTGACCTGATGGTGTGCAATCTTGGATTGCTGAGTACAGATCCTTTAAGTTCACAATGTATGTGTATGACATATAGGGATTGATTAATACCTCCATTATGCTCTGTAGCCTTGAATCTTGTTCTTCATAACTAATTTCATCTTTTTCTATCCCTCTGCATAAAACTATTTGTCTGATCCATAGATATCTGTCGCGGCTACAATCATCAATGTCTGATTGATTTCTACATCAATTTATACAATGTATTTGACCTAACTAGGTTTCACACTTTACAATAAAAACTCTATGATCAAAGTTTTACAACTTGACCTCAATCTCCTAGTTTGCATGTTTACAATTAGTTAGACTGACTAAAACATTTACATATGCTTTACTTGTTCCTCAAGAAATGGTTTTAAAGATAATATTTAAAGATAAATATAAAACTTAAGGGTTTTATCTAACTTGTAACTCAGATCCACATTTCTTGGAATAAAACTCTCTTGGTAGACTAGTGCTCAGGTTTCTTTGTAGTCTATATCGGTGTTATCTTTGAACTATCTGTCGGTTTGCTCTCTAAATTGCATTGTCGGTTTACACTATAAACTATCTGTTAGAGATAGTGCATTTAACATTTTTGGTGACCTCTATGAATTATTGTGTCAGGTTGCACTATAAACCTGTCTTTCTGCGATAATGTTACTAACGGTTCAAAAACTATTTCCTTTGTATACTAATTACAAAATATGATCATCATAGAGGTGCAGTAATCTACGGTTATTTCTTTCCTTTTACTTTCTTCAGCTGTTTTATGTTTTTTGACATATATTTTTGATGAACTAATATATGTATTCTTTAGTAATATGTAATAGATTTCTTTACAAGGAATTCATTGATTTTATTCATGCAAACTATTCTTTTTCTGGAAATACTTATATGGAAAAGTAGAATTTTCTCAATCACCATTTATGTTTAACCTCTTAAATATTTGGTAAGTATATCTTATCTGAATCTATTCACTTAATACATCATTTAAGTAATGTGTCAATATTTATTTGATTTGGGTGATTGAATAAGATTTGGATTGTTATGATTTAGAAGGTAGTATAGGTAGAGTTGGAGAGTGAATAACCAATGTTAATAAAATTGAAGCTTTCTTTTCTAGATTTTTGGGTGTTTGAAAAATTAAATCTATTCTAGATTTGACTATTGATATTAACAAGAATAGGTAGCTTTTATAAATTAAATCAGATCTTTATATATGCCTTCTACAGCTAAAAAAACCTTATATCATGGGTGATTTCTTTTCTATTCAGCATTGTGCAAATCTGAAGCAACATGCAAGTATCAAATAGAATTATGTCATGCAAGTTTTAAGATAAGTGGTCATAGAATTAGGTAATATGTATCTCCTCTCATACAATTATAAATCTTGTAGTTTTGGGTTCATGGATATTACCTTAATATCTTACAAGAATTTGTTCTCCATCGTAGTTATTAACCGTTGGGTCAGTAACCTTATGAGGAGGTCTATGTATAACTTATTTGTAGGTAGAATATAATTAGGATCTCATCCTTGTTCACCTAAGTGGGTGGCAGCTGATGGAGACATTGTTTGGGGACTCTACCCTAGAAAGGGGTTGCATAACCACTGCTACCATCCTTTAAAAGACTGGTTTTAAAGTTAAACCTGAACTACGATGTCTTTGTGAGTTACGTAGGCAAGGCCATCTATGATTAGACCCCGAGGCATTAGGTTTGACCCTTAGGTCTTTTATTTTTGAGTTCTTCCTTGATCTTGCCACACCTTACCAATATTTTACATATTTTCCATCTCTTTACGAAACTAGTTTTAAATACCTTATGATTGATTTAGCTAAGCTATTGATGTAGCTTATCTTACTATCTTGTATGTAATAAACTATGAATTTTATATCATGCATCTAGTTGTGTAGCCATATATACAGGTGCAGGAAATAGAGAGGCAAGGAGAATATGATACACAAGCAAGAAAGAGAAATTCAGGTATGCAGTTGCAAGTCATGTTGGTTATTTGAACATTATAATAAGCTTTATTGTTCTAAGTATGTTTATTATCATTTTAGATTTTAGTTAAATGATATAACAAATAGGTTCACACTCTGTATTAATGTTTCACACTATGTATTAATGTAGTATGTCATTGTTTAGAAAGAAAAAAAAAACATTACAAATTAGATATGTTCAGAGTAGAATAAATAGTTTGTTTAATGTCCAATCTACTGTTTTGAATTTTGGGCATTACACACAACTCTCCCATTTATTTTTAAAAAGTTATAATACTTCATACGGTAGAAGTTTTTCAGCACTCATGTATTATGGAATTTAATGAACATGTACGTATCATAAGTACAATTTTTAAAATTTTGTTTCTCTGCTATAAACAATTCATTTTATTTGAATTATTGCTTAAGATAATTATAGGAACATTTCAAGGACTTTGTAAATAAATGATTTTTCAAGCCCCATTACAATTATTGTAGATGATGTAGCACTGTCAGGTAAAGAAAATCTATGTTTTATTCTTTTAAATTTCTTTTTTGATTTATAGTTCTTTTAATTAATGAAATACTTGTAACAGTAATATAAAATGGTGTGAATTTAACCCATATAGTTGTTATTGCAGCGGACCCCCTTTGGTGTAGCATCATAGTATTCCTAAACACATGATGAGGTGACATGTGTTGAGATTAGAATTAGTAGAGGAGGGGAATGATGAGGATCTTGATGCTCCGCTTATCCATTTCGTTAAAAAAACAAACAAGAAATGAAAAAAGAAATGATTGCAATTAAGTTTTTTTTCTAATGAAAGAACCTTATCTTAATGAATGTTCTGATTAAGTAAAAATAGGTTTTACAAGGACCCGAAACCTTTACAAAAAACCAAAGAGTACAGCAGGTTTTACAAAAAACCAAAAAACCTTGTCTTAATGAATGTTATTTTTTACTACTAGTAAATGTTGATGAACGATGTCTTAATGAATTATTCATTGAATGTTGTGTGTGAATGAATTTATGTGTTAATGAATGTTATATGAGTATAATGATTGAATGTGCTAGGGAAGAGATTATTTATATAAGATGAATATGTGAACTCTATTTAGAGGAAGAAAATTAGTGGTATATAGTGATATGGCATAATAAACTCTATTTTTATACCCTTACTATGATGAACCTAGATTGATCTGGTTCGAGACTATGAATTCGAAGAACAAATTCTGTGAGCATGAACATAGGCAAGACCATCAATGATGATCCCCAGAGACTTAGGTCCAGTCTTATAGGGTTAGTCAAATGGTTCTCACTATTCATAAGTAATAGTTCCAGTCCCTTATATATGGCATGAATTATGTTTCTCTTATGTATATTATAAATTAGGTAAATATAAACCTTTGAGGCTCTTTTTATACCCTTACTATGATGAGCCTAGATTGATCTAGTTTGAGACTATGAAGTCGAACTATGAAGTCTCTAAGCATGAATGTAGGCAAGGCCATCAATGATGAGCCCCCAAGACTTAGGTCCAGTCCCATAGGGTTTTTCAAATGGTTCTCACTATTCAAATGGTTCCACACAAACACACACATGCGCGCACACACACACAACTTATACAGAATATACAACCTTCACCTGTATATAAGAGTTGATTAGAGAAGGTATATGCATAGGTGATGAACATTGAGATCTGCCTAAGTACTACTGGAAGCTTACCCGTCAACAGATGTACTATTGTGATAAAATCATCACAAGTCCATTTGTTGATGGGTCAAGCTCCCAGTAGTGCTTTGTCAAATCTGCATGTTTGTCACTTGTGCATATAGCTTCTTTGAAAATACATAATTTTATTCCAACCATAGGAATAGTTTATAAATTAGTGGAATATTTCCTCTAAACTCTTGTTTTGTGAATTCCAAAGTTATAGATTTTTGTGAAGAGATTCGGTCATGTATTAATAATGCACTAGTGGATTATTTGCATTAGTTGATTCTATACAAGATTGACCATCAAAAGACTAAAAATTACACCTTAAATTCACTTGGAGCATCAGATTCCCCAAAGACAGGAAGAGAGAAATACAAATGAACATTGTCTATCTCTTCCTGTCTTTGGAGCATCCGAAGCTTCAAGTCTATCAAAAGAGGGAGACTGATGTTGACTACCACATGAAGTTGTGGTATGATATGCAAAGAAAACATGTAATTGAACATAAATTCAGAATACATGGTGTAAAAAATTATGAGGAACTCCCTAAAAAAGCAAAGAAATAATTTGAAGCTGAAATTCAATCTTATAATAGTGTTGAGAAGGAGGAAAGAAGGAATAGAATAATATTGCTGAACAAGAGAAAGAAAATTGATTGAAAGGTAATTTGGAATTGTAGTCTTAAATCGTATTGTTTGATTAGTTTACTTGTGTTTGTATGCATGTGAATTTGATCTAATGTTCACATTGATGGCATTTTAGAGTGATGGTCAAGAAGGAACTAATGGTAATTAGCAGGGTCTCCAATTCAGAGGTGCAATAATCTACGTTTATTGCTTTCATTTTACTTTCTTCATCTATTTTATGTTTAACATCTGGTGTACAATATTCTAAATTGCTCAAATTTTGACATGTATATATGGATCCAAATTATAAACAAGAAACTTAAATGGGTGAGCTTAACTAGTAATATATTTTATTAGTTGGGCTTCCAAATTGGAGCCCTAGTTAGATTACTATGAGATGTTGATAAACTGTTGAAATGTGGTCAAATACCAAATCCAACTGGTTTGGTGTGGCATAGTTTAATTCCTACCTCTATTAATTTTTTGAAACTTAACAATTCTTTCAATCAATATGTTTTTTGAAACTTAGAAGTTACAACCTAAAGAAAAGATAAGGCAAGAGAGTTTACATCTTTATACTATGGATTTTTTTCTCCTTGACTAATTTTCTTTCTCAAAAACAATGATACATGTTCTTCAAGGGTTTTGTGTTCTTTTACTGGCCATTAATTCTCTTCTTTCTACCTTCATATATATCATTGTCAAATTATTAGAGCTAGCAGTCATTTGTATCTTTTATGTATTTCTTCAAACCCTCATAACTATCCCTTTTCTATGTTTTGATCTTTTGACTTCCATATTTGATATTTGTGGTCTTTAAGCTCTTTAATGTTTTTCTCAAGAGTAAGTTTTCTTTCTTCTTTACATTGTCATGTTCAATTGAAAGACTTAATATTTCACCACGCTTGATGACCATGTTGAGTGAAGGGTCTAAATGACCTTCTCGATTCTCTTTGGTTCTTCTGGATCATGACTATCTTCTATCATTGGGCATCTTTTGACTACTTGGTAAACCAAAAATTCCCTCTTCAATGTTGTAGGATGCGACCATGGTACCCTTGTGGCTATTCTTAATGCATTTTAGAATTCCTTTTTATGGTTTTCACATTTAGAGGACTATCAAAGGCTCACTATTCATCATGTCACTGATATACTGATACTTTATGATAATTCTACTAGCTAGGCCACTATATTTTCATATATGCTCTGCATCCATGACTTTAAGAAAATTTTGTTTGAAGAGAATGGGTGGAAAGAGAATTGAATATAACCTGATGTATTCATCTTGCAAATACCATTGGTGAAACTCCCACATTTCCCTTTGGATGTTCCAAAACTAGCAAATTTGGTTGACAAGCTGAGTTGTCTAGGTGAAGAATTAAAAAAATGTTTAGAAGACTTTTGTACATTTGTACATCTTTTGTACAGATATAAATTGAAATCTTCTACATTGTTACTTTCCAAAAGATTTGTAGTTATTATATCATGCACTGCAAAGGCTTTATTTTTAGAAGTAGGCACATTATATTTTTTTATAGTGTTTACAATGGTTTGCCATATTTCTTGCACATTTATCTGAACAATAATTTCCTCGATAGTCACAATTTTCATCACACACAGTCATAGGAGTAATTTTGGTGGGTCAATGATGACCAAAAACCTGTTAATTTCCCATGGATGACATGTCCAATTCAACACAATCATTAACTTTTGGAACATCAAAAGTGGTTTGTCATTATTTATGAGTAGAATGCCAAAATGAGTTCCACCTATTGTTAAAAGTGGCATATTGTAGTTTTTTGTAATACATTTTGTTTAAAATATATATTAGCTCAGTCTAGACAAAAATATGTAGATTAACATGTCACAAATTCTCAGACCCTTCTTTTTTGTGTTCCTTCACGTGCTTCAACGAGATAGTCAATGAAGAGTGAAGAATAATTTAGTTTTTGACCCTGAAATTTCAATAGTCAGTAGAGTATTAGAGTGGTGCAGAGAACCCTAGGGTTTAGCTCAAAACCCTAGCCCCAGCAATTTTGCACAAGTTTTGCTACAAGTCTTTCAACGAGCAAGTCATATTTTGCCTAGTCGCTCAGTCGCGGAGCAGCAGAGAGCAGCAAAAGGAATGCATCGCACACTCGCGAGCTAGTTATGTGTTAAGTCTGTTAGTGCGCGAGTGCGCGACGAGGAACTAGTCGCTCAGTCACAGATGGCTAGCAGGAAAAATAGTGCGCGACAGTGCGACGAGGAGCTCATCGCCCAATCGTGAGTCAATTCGCAGTCAGAGAAAACACCGTGCGACAACGCGATGGGTGTTCAATCGCTCAGTCGTGAAGGCAATTAGTTAAGTCATGGTGTGCGAGTGAGCGACACCCAATGCATCACCAAGTCGCAGGTGAATTGACAGTTAGTGAAAATGCATGGCGAGGACGCGACAGCGAGCTCATCGCTCAGTCGCAAAGCGAGAAGCAGCTCGAGTAGAAACATAG
>MU226285.1:134328-158859 GCA_018584345.1 Thuja plicata
AGGGTCTGAGAGTAGCCCTAAAGAGACTCAAGTGTGAGTCTAGAGAGAGTCCTGAATTGAATAGGATTCCAAGTGAGATTCCTAGAAGAGAGTAGGAATTTCAGAGAGTTAGGTGACCTCCCCATCATAGAGTGTCTCTCAAAAGTATAGGAGAACTTGTATATCTTATCCTTCTTCTCTAGCCTGTGTCTCACTTGTCATTAAGATCACCGAATCTATTAATATCTTCAACAAATTTGCAAAGCTAGTTGGCTTTACCGATGTTGAAAAAAACCATTAGATATTCACATCTTCAAGGTCTCAGGCATTAGAAGATTCTAAAACATCATATTATTTCATCAAAATATTCATAAACCTTTTGACAGACACATATTTTGAATACTGAGCCAAATTTTCTGAGGAAAGGTACTCTTTACTACAATTTGTAGTAGGATAATTGAAAAGAAATAACTTTATAACATTATACCAATATAATAGGTTAATTTTTGGGAATATATGAGCTCGTCTAGCCCATGGTGCCCTAGCAGTGGTCTTACCATAATAAAATCACAAATTTATTACCTTGCAATTAATTTTGTAGTTGCAAAAAAGTAAAACTTAGATGAAATCACATTATATGCTATATCATTCATTGACTCATGGGAATATGTGCTCTTGTAGTGTATAGTGTCCTAGAGTCATCTTACCATTATAAAATCACAATTTTATTAACTTTCAATCCAATCTACAATTGCAAAAAAATAAAAATTAGATTAAATAACTTTCAATCCTATATTAGCTTCTTGCTAAATTACAATTTCACCTGTTATGGTTTGAAAAATCACAATTTCACCTGTATGTTTCAGTTTGAGATGTAGAGGCAGAGGTAGTTTCTTTTTTAGTTTTTTTTGTTTTGTTTTCTTTTCATTGTCCTCTTATTCTTCTCTTTCAAAATATACTATAGATAATCACCTCCCCATGTGCTGATTTTATTGTTTGATCTTTTCTTCCTACTCACCAATTTAATAGCTCTTTCATAAAGGAAGAGGAAGAATATTAGTATGAATGCTCAATGCTTGGTCAGTACCATGTGAATGGATACTACCCAAGATCGCTATCCTAGAGGACATAGTAACATGATTATTAAATGATGGAAATGGTTTCTTATATCCAATTTATGAATCCCATTTGACAAAAAAAATGATCCTAGAGCTATCTATCAATGTTAGCAAGTGTGGGGATGAGGTCAATGCCTTCCTAATCTATGGATTTACTGAACATTAGAAGCCATAAGATTTTTCTTAGTGTCACTGGAAATTAAATTATTAAAATGAAATAGAGGAGTGATATTAGAGATGTGAAATGGGTTTGATCCAACGTAAGCTATGGATCATTTCAAACATAAACAAAATAATGATGTCACTAACCAAATTCAATGTGAAAGTTATAGAATTTATATTTATTCCTTGCTACTTGCGCAAGAGATTCAAAATAGGGAAAGGACATCCATAAAACATAAAATAGGTATATTTTTTAAGGTTTATTGTTTTAGGAAATCAAACAACATCGAAAATTCATAATCATAATGGAGAGCTATAAGATAATCTCAGCATAAGATATTGAGGGACACTCGATAAAACCAAACATGGAACTAGTGTAAAATATCCTTACTAATGCTTCATCATCCTTCAAATGGATCAGAGATGTTAAAATGACACAAAGAAATTGGGGAAACTAAAACCATTCCCATGCTTAAAAACAAACATAAGTATCTTTCATTCTACACAGACCATACAATCAAGAAGCTTTCTTAAGATATAGGGTCAAAAGTTAATAGCACCAATCTACTAGCTAGGAAGATTGATAAGGGAAACTTATCCTATTAAATGTCTTCTTAAAATCAATCAATCACAGTAGATCATGTAGAAACAACCTTATGGGTGTGGTAAAAAAAATGTAAAATCTCTATTAAAGCATACATGTAAATGTGAAATCATTGACAAGGCACCTAGATTTGTTTGACGGATAGCCCCAAAGAGGCATCCACAACCAGTATGGTCTAAGTGATCATTTCATACACCAAAGAACCTCTTACAATAGGGAACCCATTATAGAAGAACTTCATCAAATAAAAATTTTGTTACAGTTTGAATCTCCCTCCACTGTCATAGCCTCTACAGTTGATGCTTCCACTGCATCTTCCCCACCATCCAGAATAATATTGATTCCCCAAAAAAGGTACACCCTTACCATATTGTAGTGAACTATGTACCATGCACTCCCATTCCCTTGTACTGTCATCTCCCTTTCCTGTTCATATTATAGGGGTTTCATCCTCTAAAATTTAGTCCAAAGGGAATACCAACCCATCCCTAAAGACATAAAGGAGTGATCAAATGGAAGTAACCCAAAGCTTCAAACGTTGTCAAGGAAATGATAAAGGGAATGGATATCTTTATTTTTAACCCATGTGTTACCTCTACATTATTGTCTGATAGAAACCATGCATTATTTTGGAATGCATTTATGATTTGTGTTACATTTACCTTTGGTGACTTTTATTGCACTTTATTTCTCTTCTATTGAGGGGAGTGATCAAGGGAGTTTTGTTAAACTCAGATAGTTAGGAAATGATCCTAGGAGAGTGACTAACATCACAATTTTAAAGAAAAATAAAACAACAATAATGGCTCCTATTCTAGTCAGGAACCATCATCATAATATAGGAAAATAGAATCCTTTTCTTAGAGAAAAGGAGAGACTATTTTAGGGAGATTAAAACTAAATTTTCCCATTCTCTAGAAGCTACAAATAGATGTTAAATATTCTATTCTTCCATTATGAAACTGAGACATTCATTTAGGGGTGAGTTGAATAGAGCTAGAGGACATGTGGAGGGATGAACGATTAATCTGTAATCATAGGAGTTTTTCTTCTATTGCTTTCATCTTTTCTTCTCATTGTGTTTTGCAAGACTAAATGTATGGGTCAACATCTTATACAATTATTGCATGAGGCAAACAAACAAATTTATTCTTTAATATAAGGTAAACTACTATACTTTCAATGAAAATATTAGTAAAAGGAAACATATATATATATATATATATATATATATAATGAATATGTCATCGCTATTTCGATGGCTATCAAATATATCAATGAAATGCTTCGACTGAAATGTGACAGTCTCAACACTTTTTGACATCTCTATTTTGACGGCCCAAAACTAGATCAACGAACCACTTCAACCATAATGCCATAGTCTCAGCATATTCTAATGTCTCTATTTCGATGACAATGACAATGATCAATGAACTACTTTGACCAGAATACCACAGTCTCAACGCGTTATGAAGTTGATAGTTCGACGATAATGACAATGATCAACGAACTATTTCGACCGGAATGCCACAGTCTCAATGCATTCTAAAGTTGATAGTTAGATGATGATGACATTGATCAATGAACTATTTTGACCAGAATGCCATAGTCTCAACACATACTAAAATCTATAGTTCGACGATGATGACAATGATCAATGAACTGTATCGACTGTAATGTCCACAGTCTCAAAGCATTATATAGTCAATCATCTGACCACTATTAATTTCAATAATTTGACACAACTTTTTTTGGGTCCCTTAACCAAAAAAAAAACTCCGATGACAATAGTGGTGGTTTGGTCTACCAACCAACATCAAAACATTGACCAACGTGCATCGAAAATATGGCCAAAATTTACTAGTGTGCTATAACACACTCAAGCAGATAATCGGTACCATACTATCTTAGCAGGTCATCCTAGGATATGGCCTTGTCCAAGATGGTGTGCTTGTTGAACACCCAGATCAATGCCTATGTCCCCAACTATGATGATGTGTCATACTCTATCCGCTCTCCAAAAAATGGAATATGAAGGATCTTGTATATATCCTTAGGAGTGATGGTCATCTCCCTGATTGGAAAGTGAAAGGTATTATCCTCATTGTAGAATTTCTCCACCAAAGCTGTCAAAAGTCTATGATTCACCTGCATGTTAGGCATCTAGGTCAACCATCCAAATCCACAATCTATCAAGTGACCTCCCTCATCATCAGACAAGTTCCTCACTAAGCGCATGGTAGGAGGATAGGTGTATCAAAATTGAATATACTATAACTCTCCTTGCAAGAAGACAAATAGTGGAAATACATCAGTAACGACATCAAAATAAGTTACATTCAATATGCAATGATCAGACAAGCTACTAAATAGGCTATGAAATTATAAAACATGCAATCGACAAAGATAAATCTTCAAAAAAGTGTCACCATCTCCCAAATGACAAAGTATAGAAAAGGGGCACTGATACCAAGACTTGTACAAGTCAGGATTGCATACAATATGACAATTTAAGCTAAAATGACAAAACTAATGGTTCCATGTGATATAATAGGCTTGTATGAAGGTGATCATATGACAAGTGGGTGGTCCTTATGCGAAAAATCTAATGGCCACAAATGACAAAAGATAGTTTTGTATTTTTTCGTATGAGCCCTCTCACCGGCTCATATGATGAATCAGAATCCTACAACCTAAAATGGTGAAAAACATGCAAAAATCTATGAAAACTTGCAAAATCAAATGTGTAGGAAAATTTTATCTATTACTCACTGGAGGTAGGTATTGTAGTGGTTGTTCATACTTCCACATGTGCTCGAATCGATGATTTTCTATAGGGACCACCATTTTCACTTAGCAAAGATTTTCAAAACTCAAATGTGGACGGTGACAATGATTTGAAAATGACCTCTCTAGGACTTATATAGAGATTTTGACCTAATTTTCAAACTGCCCCACTAGATGTTAAAATTACATATCTAGCTAATTGGACTGCTTTGAATCCATTTTCGCAACCGAAATCAGAATCCAATGACCTTTTGATGTTCAAAAAATGCAAATTAACCTTTTTTTACAAATGTTATTGATCGCTAACTTTTTTTAATAGGATTCAGATCTGAGATCCTTCTTGATCAATTTTCTCATGTTTTTCCCTCTCTAATCCAAAAGTCAACTTAAGTCAATTTTGGTCAAACTTGGTCAACCAGACCTCAAACAGGCTCACATCTAAAAATTCTCAATGCTTTTCAATCTATCGGGCTTGTGCCTCCCCTCCTTTTGATTTCGCTCCCAAAGGGGCAAGCCCATTAAATCAACAATTTGATTCATGTCAACAAGATTCAATCTCTAGGGGTGTCATACCCTAACTTAAATCAAGACCAATCAAGTGATTCTTATCACCGCACATCAAATCTAAATCTCTAGGGGCATATCAGGTTCACCTCACCATATCAATTTGATAACTCCTCTCAATCTGGTAATTGGCTCCATTAGGACCCATATAAAGTCAATTATCCTAATTAATCAATCGAATGGAAATCAGTCTCATCAGAGTAGATCAGGTTGATTTGTCTTTCAAAGCTAATCCAAAATTAGGAAATCTACTTGGAGGGTGGACATTTAATTGTATCGCTTCACATCAAGCTGAATGCTCAAACCCTTTTATCAATCTTTGCTCAATCAAGCCTGGCGTTGATATCCTCATATCTCTCTATCAGTCTTCGCTCAATCAAGTCTGAAGCTGATATTTTCAAAATCTATCTTCGTTCAATCAAGCTCAGATTCAGTACTATTAGTATTCTCTTAATCAAGTCTGGAGTTGATATCTTCAAAATTGAATCAATCTTCATTCAATCAAGTTTGGAATTGGTTATGATCCGTGAGATATTTTCATCACTTCACATCAAGCTATATCCTGATCCCACCAGCTTCACATGTTCTTTGACTCAATCTATTTCCAGACTGATCACACATTAGTCAAAGAGGGGCAAATGTAATCACCTAAAATTGATCTAGCAAACCTATAGCCCCTATTTTTGATTAATTAGTCTTAATAAATTCTAAAACCTAAGACATGATGGCTAGACTCTAATTATGAGAGCACTTAATCAATGTTTCTTTCATAATTTTAATCTTGACTTATTGAATCAAATCATCAATCATCAATAGCCTAAATCTTAAAAAGAATAAAACATTGGGTTAAATAAAAAAAAGTCTTAAGTTTCCTTTTGTGAGTACATGAAAATCAAATAAAATAGATAAAAGGGAAAATACCAATTTTGTCTTATTCTCCACAAAGTTAACCAATCAAAATCACTTTTATCATCTCACATGGATTGAGGGAAGTTGCATCTCCATCATTGATCATTCCCTTTTGCCTCTTAATCTCAACCACTCATCTCTTGGAGTTTCCTATGAGAGGGATAGCTCCCTTGCTCATCAAAACACAAGAATATTTGGAGTAGAGTTATAATGTTTTTTCATTCTAGAGTTTCATTGCGCACTTGTAGTTCTTACTTTCATAGTAGTTTATTTGCATTGTTCCATTGTTAAGCTTCATTTTCTAGTTTAATGGCATCTTAGTTTCCCTTCATAGCTTAATGGTAGATGCATTGTTCTTATAATTGATGGTTTAATCTTGAATTTTAGTCTCATTCCTCATATTTTCTATGCATTTAGTTTTCTAGTTCATGCATTTTCATTTTCAAGCTTTCAAGAGCCAATAATGCAAGTCTATGCATCTTGCTTCCTCTTGCATTAAATCTTCCATTTTGGAGTAGTCAAGTCACTAATTTTCTTTGTCCAATCTGATGGGCAACTCATGGGAATCACACTCACTTCAACTAGGAAGCAATAAGCTGATTTCAAGGGTTTTATGTTATGTTTGATCTTCATTTTAATACTAACCCTTTTTGAAATAATGGTTTATTGAAGTGTTTGGTCGCAAATTCTAATCACACATTCTACCACACACACAGGTTTATCTCAGCAAACCCGTCAATGGTCCTACATTGTGGGCTTATTTGATTACAACCAAAAGACAAAGAAAAAACTTATTCTAATTGTGTTTATCTCCTTCTTCTAACTCTCCTTCTTCTTCGGGATCCTTGGGTTCAATGCTTTGAATGCTTTGATGGGGTGCTCCTGTACCAATATCACTTCCTAGAGTGAGATTTTTTTTATCATATTTAAGAAGAGTAGCACGTCATGCAACAAATTTTCATGGGAGGAGGGTGTATCATCTTTAAAGGTAATTATTGTCTTAAAACTGTTAGGTTGGCTAGAGATATTTTGACTGTCATCATGAGGGAGGTTATGGGGTGGAGTGTCGATTATAGAAAGGTCTTTTTCTAGCCAATAACTATAAATAGTATAAATTTTCACTATTTTTCATACATTCGGTAGACATGTTCCACAAAATATGGATAAGCATTGCTTGAACAATAGTAGAACTATATATACTTGACAAGATTTTTTCATGTAATGTAGAATCATACCAAAAATTTTAATAAATCCACATGAAAAATAAATGAAAATGAATTTAGATGCAGATCAATAATATTTTAAGATTGATGATTGGTAAAATTCACACACAATAAAATAATAAAATGAATATAAATTATATTTAATAGACATGTCACTACTTTTCTTCTTGAATACAGTGCTACTCAATATGGTTGATAGATGTCCCTTTGAAGAGAAAATTTGATTTGTTTGATATAATATACTTTCTTCCATTTGATATACACCACATTGTGTATGCATAAACAACACTTGAAAAATAATATCAACTTTTAGACATTGCGTCATAAAATATGGACAAATATTTATTGAAAAACATCATTTATTTTGACTTGGTAAGCTTTTCTTTAGTTGATGTCACATCATACTATATGTTTTAGGAATTTCCCTTTAAAAAATAAATTTTATTTTCTTCAATTGAAATAAATTTTCTTGTATTTTAATAACGCTTTAATATATAAGAAATTTGAACTTAAATTAAAAGTAAAATCAAGTAAAATATTTTAATTTTTAAAAGGAAAAGAAAGAAGAAAGTGCAAGATCACTTTTTGTTTGTCCATCTTTAAATATTTCCATTGTATTTTTTTTTTTAAGTTTTTCATTATGTTTTCTATATGATTAATATATTTCAAAAAAAAATTAAATGTAATATCAATCTTGTAAAATAGTGTGGTAGCTAGAGTTCCTATTAGCATCTATAGAAGTTCTGAGAATGGCTTAGTTTCACAATTTAAACTAGCATGATTCACGTAATGGTGCACCATTGGGTTTCTATTTTCATTAATGCCAAGTAGAGTTTATTGGGTGCAAATATTGGTAATTAGCAGAAACCCATGATGATTTATCTATATTAAAAGATAAATTTAGGGGTTTATCTCACTCTTGGGAGGCGGGGTTTGAATGCTCATTGTGTTGGGGTAAAAACTGGGTGATCTCGCAAAGAAAGGTGTACATCCCTCTATGGATTTAGTTAGCGCTTGTGGAAAAATTATTGAACATGGTTCCCCTTTCATTATGGTGAGGATTTCTACTGATTAGGTTTGTGGGCTTCATACAAGGAAAAATGAAAGAATCCATTTTAGAGTAATAAAGGTGAACCTTTCATAAAATCATTGCTCGCTCATTCTATGGCCCTTCGTACTAAATATTTCTAGAGAGTGGGGATGGGAGAGGGAGTTTTACAAGGGGTAAATGAAAATGTGACTTTTTAAAACTAACATGGACTGATTTAGATATTCTAAGGTTACTAGTTGAGTTTCATAGATTTACATCAATGGATCCCAATACTTCATGCCCTATTCTAACTTGTGATTTTAAGATCTATCCCTGTGCATGGGGATTATTTGTTATAGTTTTTAAAGTAAAAGGATTTTTATAAGGTTTTATATGACTACCAATAAGATTTCAATGAGCGTTTGCTAATTTTGAAACCATGGCATTCCTCTATTGACCCAACTACTAAATTTTTACCTACTATTCTAATCTTGTTAAGATTGCAAAATATTTCTCTAAAATTCTGGTTGGATTCATCTTACGGTGGAAGGATGTATCAGCCAAAAATTACTTAGTACAAAAATATGAGCTATGTGTAAAAGTTAATGTTGGAAAGGATGCTTTGAAGAAGGCATCTGAAGATGAATCCTATTAGTTGTCAAAAAGTAGGCTCTGGTCTACAATATGGACTCTTATTGATCCCACACTACTTGAGAATGATTAGGTTGGGAAAACTTCATCTCATTGTAAAGGTTTGGATTAGAAAGATGAGATTTTTGTGGATGATCAACATCTTGAAGAGAAAAGTAGTATTAAAGATAAGATGAAGTGGGAGAACTTTTGGAGGGCTTCATAACTATTTCAGAAATGGATAAGGAAGAACCATTAAAAAAATCAAGGCAGAATAGTAGTTCAAAAGAAAATTTTGAAGGAAAAAGAAAAAGAAACTTCTAAGGATTTTGAAGAAAATTTGAAAGTAGTCCAAAGGAAAAAGAAAAAGAAAATGAATGCAGTTTTAACATTCTTCTTCACTCCCATTCCACAACTGGAGTGAAATCACAAATTTAATGTCTTCTAAATGTCCGCATTGTGTCTCATTAGTTTTCCATGTTGATCCTATTAAGGGGATCCAGGTTTTGTTTATGGGTTTTTTTTTCTTTTGCGATGAGGTTACCTTTTTAGGACCTCATGTAATACAGGTCAGAATAAATTTTTGCATTCTTTAATTCAAAGGATGTAGCCCCTATGCTAGCATTTACTTAACAAAAAAAGTAAAAGATATTTTTAAAATGAAACAGTTTCAAAAATTATATAAAGTAATTATACATAAATAAGAAGAAATCATAGTATATAAATATTTATAAGAGTTTAATCATTTAATAATATCTACCCAAGACGATGACCATTCTCTATTACATTATAAATTGTAAGTACCTTTCTATGGTGTAAAATTTATGGTTGTTTAGTGCCCATTCTAGTGTATGTTCATTGATTTATGCACCATAGGACCCCTTTATGCATTTAATTAATAAATAATTAAATATGCAACCTATCTTAAATATTTCATCCATTTAATTCATAGTAAATTTAGATTATGTATCTTTTATTAATTCAATTTCATTAAATATCTATGAAGGCCATTAATTATCATTGTGCCCCTTTATTTATTTCATCCATTCAATCATCATTTGAATATATCTAGGCCCTAGTATCATGTGTGACATATTTAATATCTCCCCTCATATAAAACCTAAATTTTATTTATGTTTTGGGCATCCACATATCCTAACAGAGCCTTGATTTAAATTTGAGACCTGATTGGTTGGAACAAGGTACCCTATAAGGCATAGGGAGATAGGTCGCCTCAAACCTTAGGAGGTTCCTTATTCCCCACAACTTGGGCCCAAATTTGAATGGTACAATGGTCATTTAATTTTAGTGAGATGTTCACACCCACATTAACCTTCTGTGAGCTTCAAGCTTCAAAATTGGTAGGAGAGGTATAAAAGTAATGCTACCTCCCTTATTTTGGCATCCGCAATTCATTATCAATTCACTAATTCAATCAATCATTCAAGTTCAAGCATTCAAGAAGAAATCAAGTATTTAAGCATCTCAAGCATTCATTCTCGCAAGCCTCAATAATCATTATGAACCAAGTCACTCATTATCACAATGGGAGGCACTCTTATCTTACTAAATGAGCTCATTAGTAAGATAAGAGTGCCTCCTATTGTCTCAAGTGAGCCAAGTCACCCCATTGTTTCAATTTGAAACTAAAATTTGAATAATAGGTAGGTCAGTATTTTATATTTTTAGATTTGGTATTAGACTCGAGTTTTGAATCTAATAATTGTCTCTATATGCATAAAAAATCTCTCTCTACCTATCCCTGTGTCTTGAATTTTTGTTTGTATTTTGCATTTTTGGTTTCAATTGCATACTCATCATCAATAATAAAGTATCATTACATCCACCTGTACTTAAGACTTATTGAGCCTAGTGGATTATCTTCCTTCTAATGTAAGAGGAGATAGGCCTAAGCTTCGTAGTTTTCCCATACAAATTAGTGAACACTATTTTCTTCATTACATTCTCGAATGTATGATACATTTTATCTTCAATATAACAAGAATTTTATTTTAATTAGATGATAATATTACATATTAATATCTATACTCTATAATTCAAATTTCAGTTTTTGAGCCCTTTATAAATAAAAAATTAAAAAAATGATATCTATACTCTAAAAATTAAATCATATAAACAATTTAATTAATATAATTACACATTCTAGAATATAAAATAAAACTAAAATTAAAATAATAAAAATTATTTAGTACATGTCATAATACTTGTCTTCTTGACTTTGCTATGATAAAAAAAATTTTAATCAATAATAATGCAGTGTTTGTTTAGTTAATGAAATTGCACATCATAAAAATTGTCATGAAAATAAAAGTGTCAAAACTTTTCTCATTAAGTACAATACCACCTTGTATGGTTGATATATGTCTCTCTCGAGAATAATTTTTATAATTGATGATGTGAATAATGCATTTTTTCTTTTATATAATTATAATCTTTTATTTGCTTAATAAAACGTCATACAAAATATTTAAAAAGATCATATTGAAAATAAATTATTTTCTTCAATTTATTAGAGTTTCCTTTCAACTCAATAGTATTGTAAGAACAATGGTATGACTAAATTTCCTTTAGTTAATACAACTACACGTCATAAAAATATAGTGAAAATAAATATATCTAATGAGCATACTGAAAAAAGTCTTCTTGATTACTATGCCACACAATATGATTGATAAATGTCACTTTATAAATTAAATTTGTCTTCTTTGATGGAATAAACTTTAATTTATTTGGTAAACATCATGTCATAAAATATGTTAGATTTTGAACAATAATATTATTATTTAGACTTGACAAACATTTCTTCATTGAGTGTGACATCATACCAAAATTTTTGAAATTTTTTATTTTAAACAATAAAATTGATACCTTAATTTAGATTGTCTTTTTATTGAAACTAAATAGTATTAAAAGACTGATGTTGTAAGATTTATTTTCACTTAATACAATACAAATGTGAATAAAAATTAAATTAAACTATTTAATGGTCATGTTAAGAATTTTCTCCATAGTTTTTTCGTAGATTATGAGTTAGATTTTTTTACATCAACAATCATTATTGTGGTGTGTCAAAATCTGATATTACTAAATGACATTTCTTTTTATGCACAATTGCACTCTAAGTTTTAACTCTTTTTATGCACAACACACTACATATTTGGATAACCATGACTTGGAGAATAATATGAATTTCAAGCTTGGAAAGATTTTCTTCACTTGTTGCATTATCATACAAAATTTTTTGAAAAATACCCTTCGAAAGAATAATTTTCATTGAGCATCAATCTTTCTTCACTTGATGCAGCCACAAACAATAGAGCTATGATATATTCAAAATATCAAAAACAATTTTGAAAAAACCCCCTATTATCTCAATTATCCTGCCAAAATATAAAAGATCATATACTATGCGAGATGATTAAGATCTAACTAGTAATAAGCAGAATCTACCTCCCTTAGAAGGGGAAGAACTAGTTTTGAGTATTCACAAAAAAAAAAACCCTATGTAGTCATAGAAACAAAAGAGCTAAACCCATATCTATTAGTCTAACTACCAGTCTATATATTCTTATAAATATTAGCCCCAACAAAAGGAGGAGAAAAAATTAAAAAACTTCCAATTTATCTTATCTAATTTGATAGAGCAACACGAAAACTACATGCTTCTGCTGTGTTTGGAGTGCATTGGTCTTGTCATCGGTAACTCACCTTTGTCTGCACACTTTAAACAACTATTCACATAGAACCACTCCATACACTGGGAAGAAAAAGAAGGGTTATCCACAGAAGCATTAGAATCACCCCTCTAAGAGCTCATTTTCTCCTTCTATAGCCCCACACCCTTCCCTTTCTCCTATTTTTTTTTTCTTGAAGACTTGGTTGTCCATTACTTTCTTTCTCTTCATCTTATTCTCCAAATATATAGCTACTTTCTGTTAGTAATAACTGAGAGGGGGGGGGGTGAATTAGTGGCCTCAAAAATTTATCCTTCAAACTTAACCACCAATCAATAAATCTCAGATTATTATGTCCCTACAAGATGCATGCCATGAAATACTAATAATGATTAACTATCTATCGGTTTTCTTTGTCAATCCTTATTCTTTCTTGATTATCGATAAGTAGTATAACTATTTACCGAAACTCAGTAAATAAGCAGAGTATACCAGTCAATCCATAATTATCTATGTGAGATGCAAAACAATAAAGAAATGAATCATACACACATAACACATGGATTTTAACATAGAAACCCTGTTAATGGAAAAAACCACTGGGAACGGTACCCCAAATTTTCACTCTTCTGAAGTGAGACCTGTTAGGAGCCAAGCTTGTTAAAGGTTACAAACACACGGTTAACTGCGACCTTGTTAGAGGATTTTATACATAGAGGTTGTCACTTAGTATCGGGTATCTATTGCTACCATCCTTGATTCAGCCTCCTTCTTAGACTGTCAATAGGTATCGGGCAAGTCCAATGCTACTTTCATGAATCAACCTTTTTGGCACTCCTTGGGATGTATCTCAATATATAGAAGATTGTTAAGTCCTTCTCGGTTAACAGACTTGATGCTTCAATGATTAAACTTAAACACTATGACCTTCTCATAATGCAACTTTGAATTGCATATTTTCAGATCTATTTAATTACATTACCTCTCTAATCAATGTATCAATTCACTCCTTGTGCTCCACACTTTCTACTCTGTAATGTTGTTCTCACTGTTCGTCGGTGTCTATAGAATTCCCTATCTCTCCTTTAGCTTGTTTGATCAGGACTATATGAAGTTGTTCTTCATCATTTTTTCTTCAGCATACTCTTTCTATTCACTCCCCTTAATCCCTCTCTTTGAATGAATTAATCTTGTCTCTTATATAGACCTAATACTTCATGTTTCTTGGTTCTTGATTCTTGGCATGATAAACAATCCAGCCAATTATATTTAAAGCATAACTCCTGATTTGTCTCATAGATATCTTCTTTCCAACTATACAAATCATCTTTAAATCAATCACTTAACTCTAGCTGAATAAAATAAAGTAGACAACCAGTTAAGTCCTTATTTAGCTCTGCCAGCTAGATATTTTGTCATTTTTTGAACTCTCTATTTTGTCGGTCACAACTGACTGATCCATCGGTAAGAACTGGTTGATCCATCAGTGAGACTCTAGTTAGCTTCATGATCTCTTTCCATTGGGCATCATTAGAAATTTATTCATCGGGCAACCTTGTGTTATTGCTCATTGGGCACCCTTCTGAATTTTCTCATCAAGAACTCTGTGGTTTTGCTTCATCGGGAAACACTGTGCTTCTGATCGTCGAGTATCACTATGACTATTCTTCTTTTCTCTATCCGTCTCTGTGCACTCCGTCGGTGTTGTTTGTCACTTAGTGAATACATGACTTTTGTGTATTACTGAAAGCATAACCTTGGTTCCTTTGTTTCTCTGATGTCTTGGCATTATGTACATGACTGTAGAGATGATATCATGTTGATATCAATGACAATATAATCTATTAACTGATTTAATGACTTGCATTATCTTCAACTTAACATTATCCAACATTTAATCAGTTACATGTCATCAATCTCTCCCTTTGGCATTGATGGCAACATACTATATTATCACACTATACTATTTCTAATACAATATGAAATACAATAGTTGAGATTCATCAAACTACCAATTTTTTATCTTGATAACCGATAAAAATGTCTGACCATCGGTAAGCTCTGTTTTAGGTTAGATTTGATTGTTTCATATTTTCATCTTTCTTCTTCTGATGTGTTGTGTTCTCTTCTTGTGTTAATTTCTCTCCCTTGACTGTTCTTCACTTTTGATGTCTTTTTCTTTTGTCATCAACTCTCTCTTTGTATAGTCTTTCCTTACAATCTGACAACTGATAATCTCTCTCCCTAAGGATATAATCTCTCCTTGTTGGAGTAATGTGATAATGGATAATCTTTCTCCATTTTCTAAAGAATGTGACAATATGGATAATCTTTCTCCCTTTGACAACAATGCCAAAAAAATATCTTATAGATATCGGACATTAATGTCAAGTGATCTTTTCTCTCCATTGATAATATATTCCTTGAATTTCCCTTATACATCAACAATATGCTCTGGTGTTCTGTGATGATATATACATGTCTGTATATAGATGTAGCTTTGAAGTTCATCTTTTTGCTTCCATCAACATGAATGATTTTCTGATACTATGCAGGCTGATGCAGCCTTCTAGTCATCTTAGTGACTAGTAGACAAGGGTTTGACCCCTAGTCTCTTCCTCAAATATTCAAATGTATCCTTGGAAATTGGCTTGGTGAAGATATCAGCTAATTTTTCTTTTGATTGCACATACTCAAGTATCACCTCTTTTTCTTGAACTTGTTCTCTCAAATAATGACACTTGATGGCAATGCGTTTAGTCTTAGCATGCATGAATGGATTCTTGGAAATATTTATTGCACTGGTATTATCACAGTAGATAATCACTGGTTCTAGGATCTTCATATGCATACCTTCCAATAACTATTTGATCCATGCAATATTTGAGAAATTTGCAGCAGCAACAACATACTCTGCTTCTACAGTAGACTGAGAGATGCATCCTTGGTTCTTGCTAATCCATGTGACAAGTTTATCACCCATAAAGAATTCTCCTCCAGTTGTTCTCTTTCTGTCATTAATGTTTCCATCCCAATCAGCGTCGGTAAACACATTAAGTTCAAATTTTCCTTCTCTTCTATACCATAAGTCATATTCCTCAGTATTCTTCAGATATCTTAGAATTCTTTTCACAATAGTCATATGTGATTCTCTGGGATTAGCAGAAAATCTTGCAACTATTCCTACTGCATGTGCAATATCTGGTCTAGTATGGACAATATACATGTGTTTTCCTATCATTGATCTGTATAAATTTTGATTTACCTCTGGTATCTTATCCTCCTTTGTCAACTTACATCCAGTAACCATCAGTGTTCCAACTGGTTTGGAATCTTCCATCTTGAAAATTTTTAGTACCTCTTTAATGTATTTGGACTATGTAATGAAAATACCCTCACATTGTTGCTTGATCTGTAGACCAAGAAAGATATTGATCTCTCCAAACATAGACATCTCAAACTCTTTGGTCATCTCATTAGAAAATGATTTGCATAACATATCATTGCCTCCAAATATGATGTCATCAACAAATATTTCAGCAATCAAAGTGTTAGCATCAGTATCTTCCTTCAAATAAAAATTATTGTTTTCACTAGTCCTTACAAATCCAATACTTATAAGATAGTAATGAAGTTGTTCATACCATGCTCCTGGAGATTTTTTCAATCCATACAATGATTTATGAAGTCTACATACCATGTTTCTCTTGTCTAGATCTACAAACCCTTCTGGTTGCTCAATGTATACCTCTTCTTCAAGTATTTCATTTAGGAATGCTGACTTGATGTCCATCTAGTATACTTTGAATTTTTTGAATGCAACATAATCAAGTAGTATTCTTAGTCCTATCCTAGCAAAAGGTGCAAAGGTCTCTCCATATTCAATACCTTCCTCTTGTGCATACCCCTTGCATACAAGTCTTTCTTTGTTTCTTGTGACTTCTCCATTCTCATTCTGCTTATTCCTGAATATCCATTTAGTACTGATGACATTCTTGTCATCTGGTCTTGGTACAAGTGACCATGTCTTATTTTTCTCAATCTTCTCAATTTCATCATTCATAGCACTTATCCATTCTTCATTATCAAGTGTAGCATTGAAAATTTTTGGCTCAAATTCACAAATTAAATAACTTGTGTTTAGAGACTTATTTCTTGTTCTTGTACCATCTTTCTTATCTCCTATGATCTAGATCTCTGGATGGTTCCTTCTTACATATCTGGCAAGAATTGGTTCAGCTCTTTGTCTATCATCTTGATCATCATTTTTTTCTTCATTCTGTTCTTCATCACTTTGTACATTATGTTGATTATTATCCTGACCGTCGGTATTTGCAGCCTGACCATTGGTTACAACATTCTGTTGTTCTGGAATTAAGCCATGTTGCTCAGGTAGAGTGTTAGGTTCTTCATAGTATACAAACTTGTTTTATTCCTCTGGTTCTTTTGTGCTATAAAGCTCATTATTTTCTGCTATCAAGCTCATTCTTTTCTGCAAATCCATCTATCTTCACATTTGCACTTTCAACAATTTTGTTAGAAGCCTTGATAAGACATTTATAAGCCTTTCTCTTAGTGGAATACCCTAGAAAAATACCTTCATCACTCTTGGCGTCAAGCTTTCCATTTCTATGATCCTTTAAGATATAACATTGACTACCAAAGATTTTGAAGTAACTTACATTGGGTGTTTTACCATACCATAGCTCATAGGATGTCTTCTTTGTGTCCTTCTTCAATTGTACTATGTTTAATGTGTAGACAGTAGTACCAACAGCTTCCCTCCAAAAGATTTGAGTGATGCCTTTCTCTATCATCAGTGTTCTAGCACAATCAACTATGGATCTATTCCTTCTCTCAACAATCCCATTTTCCTCTGGTGTTCTTGGTGTAAAAACCTGTCTTTTTATACCATGCTCATTACAGAAATCAATGAATTCATCTGATATAAACTCACCTCCTCTATTTGATCTCAAGCATTTCAAATCCTTACCACTTTGTTTCTCTACCATAGCCTTATACCATTTAAACATCTTGAATGCTTCAGATTTATCTTTTAGAAACATAACTGTCATCATTCTAGAGTAATCATCAACAAAGAGAATAAAATATCTATCTCTATAATAGCTCTTTGTCCTCATTGGTCCACATAGATCAGTATGGACTAATTATAGAATATCATCAAATGTATGGATTTTTCTTTTGAAACTAGACTTTGTCATTTTACCTTTTTTACAATTCTTACACATGATGTTGTCAGGCTTGGTCATTGTCGGTAAGCCTGTGACATTTCTCTTTCTTCTTATTTTTATCATGTTGTCAAAATTCACATGACACAATCTTTTGTGCCACAACCATATGTCTTCATTTCTAGTCATCAAGCAAGTGGTGTTAGTATCATTCAGATAGAATAAGTTACCTTTTGTCTATTCACTAGTACCAATCAATCTTCCTGATTCATTGAAGATCTTTCCCTTCTTATTCTCAAATGCTACTCTATGACTTGAATTATTCAACTGAGAAACACTCAATAGGTTATAATTCAATCCTTTTACCTAATAAAAATATTCACATTTAATCGGGTTATTCAACATTATAGTTCCTTTACCTTCAACTAGACAAGGTGTATCATTACCCATTCTTACTGTACCACCATTATAATACTCAAAAGTGTTAAAATTTTCTTTGTCACCGGTCATGTTGTGAGTGCAGCCACTATCTATAATCTAGATGTAATTATTGCTAACCTTGGCTATGCGTTCATTTTATTCATACCTTTCATCTTCATTTGAGTCATCTTTCACTTCCACAAACACTATCTCGATGTCTTCATCAGGTTCAGTGTTAGTATCTTCATCTTTGCAAGTAGCTAGGTAGATGGCATTCTTTCCTTTGTCCTTGTAGTCTCGGGTATCTCTTCTTTCTAATTGTCAGTAACTTCTATAATCTTTGTTATCACCTATGTCAGATTTCTTCTCAAAAGATCTGTCATTAACTCAATCATCTTTTCTTGTGTTAGGACATCTTGCAGCAAAGTGTCCAATCTCTTTCCAATTAAAGCATACAAGTGGTAACTTGCCTTTGTATTTACCTTTTCCTCTCTACATTCTTCTAGCCATAAGTGCTTCTATCTCATCTAGATCTTCTTCTTCCCTTTCACTTTCTCTATCTCTTCTAGATGTGTGTCTCTAACTTGATTTGCTTATTCTTGCAAAAAATTTAAATGCAGACTCTAAGTTTGGTAAGACACTATTGTCAAAGTTATTCATCTCAAATGAAATCAGTCTACCAATTAAACTATCAAGAGTACCTGTATTGCTTGCTAGTGCTCTCATTTCTTGAATGGAAAAAACTCTAATAGCATATACAGGCAGTAAGGTTCTTAAGATTTTACTTACCACTGTCTCCTCTTCAAGTGTACCTCCAACTCCTCGTATAGCATTGACTCCTTCTTTGATTCTTGTATTGTACTATGTGATGTTTTCTCCTTCTTTCATTTGGAGATCATCAAACTTTCCTCTAAGACTTTATTCCTTGGCTCTCAGAACATTTTTATCACCACCATGTACAAGCTTTAGTTTGTCCCACATTTTCTTTGCAATTGTGCAATCTTTGACATCTTCAAATTTAGCATCAGAGAGAGAGGAAGAGAGCTCTATGACCATGCAGTTGTGCTCATGCTTCAATCTCAATTGATCTACTGTTAATGCTCTTGTGGGAAACACATATTCAGTATCTAAGTATTGAGTAACATCATTACCAATACCTAATAAGTGGAGTCTTATCCTACTCTGCCATTAAGCAAAGTTATCTTTGTTCAACTTGGGCACATCTCATCTATTCATCTTGTGATCTTTGAGTTAGGTCTTCAAATCTTCCTTCTAAGAACACAAGCTCTGATACCAATTGTTATTAATAACTGAGAGGGGTGGGTGAATCAGTGGCCTCAAAAATTTATCCTTCAAAGTTAACCACCAATCAATAAATCTCAGATTATTATGTCCCTACAAGATGCATGCCATGAAATACTAATAATGATTAACTATCTATCATTTTTCTCTGTCAATCCTTATTCTTTCTTGATTACAGATAAGCAGTATAACTATTTACTAAAACTTAGTAAATAAGAAGAGTATACTGGTCAATCCAGAATTATCTATGTGAGATGCAAAACAATAAAGAAATGAATCATACACACATAACACATGGATTTTAACATGGAAACCTTGTTAAGGGAAAAAAACAATGGGACCGGTACCCCAAATTTTCACTCTTCTGAAGTGAGCCCTGTTAGGAGCCAACCCTGTTAAAGGTTACAAAAACACAGTTAAGTGCGACCTTGTTAGAGGATTTTATACATAGAGGTTATCACTTAGTATCTGGCATCTATTGTTACCATCCTTGAATCAGCCTCTTTCTTAGATTGTCAATAGGTATCAGGAAAGTCCAATGCTACTTTTGTGAATCAAACTTTTTGGTACTCCTTGGGATGTACCTCAATATATAGAAGACTGTTAAGTCCTGCTTGGTTAAGAGACTTGATGCTTCAATGGTTAAACCTAAAAACTATGACCTGTTCATAATGCAACTTTGAATTGCAGATTTTCAAATCTATTTAAGTACATTACCTCTCTGATCAATGTGTCAATTCACACCTTGTGCTCCATACTTTTTTCTTTGTGATGATGTGCTCACTATTCGTCAGTGTCTGCAGAATTCCTTAGCTCTCCTTCATCTTATTTGATCAGGACTATATGAAGTTGTTCTTCATCAGTTTGTCTTCAACATCCTCTTTCTATTCACTCCCCTTAATCCCTCTCTTTGAATAAGTTAAGCTTGTCTCTTATATAGATGTAATACTTCATGTTTCTTGGTTCTTGATTCTTAGCATGATAAACAATCTAGCCAATTAGATTTAAAGAATAACTCCTGATTTGTCTCATATATATCTTCTTGCCAACTGTACAAATCATCTTTAAATCAATCACTTAACTCTGGTCGAATAAAACAAAGTAGACAACCAGTTAAGTCCTTATTTAGCTCTGCCAGGTAGATATTTTGTCATTTTTTGAACTCTCTATTTTGTCGATCACAACTGACTAATCCATCAGTGAGACTCCAGTTAGCTTCATGATCTCCGTCCATCGAGCATCATTTGAAATTTACTCGTTAGGAAACCTTGTGTTATTGCTCATTGGGCACCCTTCTAACTTTCCTCATTGGGCACTCTGTGGTTTTTCTTCATTGGGAAACACTGTGCTTTTGATCAACGGGTATCATTGTGACTATTCTTCTTTACTCTGTCCGTCGGTGTGCACTCTGTCAGTGTTTTTTGTCACTTAGTGAATACATGACTTTTGTGTATTGTTGAAAGCATAACCTAGGCTCCTTTGGTTCTCTGAAGTCTTTGGCATTATGTACATGACCGTACAGATGATATCAAGTTGACACCAATGACAATACAATCCATTAACTAATTTAATGACTTGCATTATCTTCAACTTAACATTATCAAACATTTAATCAGTTACATGTCATCACTTTCAGACCTAACCACTTTTGTAGAAAATTGATATTTCTGGCTTACATGCTTTGAATTCCTTATCCTACATGGAGAGAATCAGTCTTTTAACTATCTCTTCTTCATGAGACCCTATGAAACCATATTCCTTGTCAAAGTCTACTAGATATGGAATCATTAAATTTCCATCTACATTCCTAACTGCTCTTTCCATATCACCTAATATTTTTTTCTTAAAAACCTCTTTACACAGTAGTATTGAGCCTGATTTAGATACACCCATAACCAGTAAAATATAAAGAAATACTATAGGTATATCATTATTTATCCTAAAAGTGTGGTCCATCTCCATGAATTCTTCCCCTGGAACGATCTTCACTACCCTTAGTGCAAGTTCATCCATTTCATTGACAATTCTTCTCCACCTCTGTGGAAGAATCTCAAGCTAAAAGGTCATCTCCCTTAGGCATTTTATTGGTTTGAGACATATCGCTGACTACATTTCTCCAACCTAGCTATCACCTACAGATGCCTTGTAAAAAATATATATCCTACAAAGATTTTGAGGCTCACTTAAAACACTATGAAAAAAATATATGATGCAAAGATTTTGGGACTCACTTAAAACTTGACAAAAATGGCAAGGTATCAAATCAATTATTTCTCCTTACAACTCCGCATGTGTATGATGTCATGAAAGAAATCTTTATGATTTAAAAAGACTATTTATTTAATGCTTGGCTCAAAAAAACATTATAACTAGTGTTTAAAAAAAAACATTATAATTAGAATTTTTTTATGAAATTGATACACATCACACCATAAAATATAGATAAGAATCACATGAATAATATTCTTTTTAGAATTAGAAAACTCTTTTGTACTTATGCAACCTCCTACAAGAAATTTGGAAAATATCACTTTCAAAAAATTATCTATGAAAAAGGATGATTATTCTCATATATATCATATACTTTTTACCTTCAATGTATTACAACTTTTCTTCTAACTCAATCTTAACTTGATACAATCAAGTTATACAAATTAATTTTTCTTCACTTGATATAATTATTTTATAAAATGAAAAATTAATACAATATAAATTTTATTCAATAAATATGACAACACTTATCTTCTCAAATATACTACCACTCCATATAATTGAAAATGTTCCTTATAATCACTTATTTGAATTATACCATTAAATGTGGATTTATAAATACATAAATAAATATATATTCTCACTATATTTCCTAGTCCAATTTGTTATTAAAACATTTTTCTCTAAATGTGAATTTTATATTGTTTGTCACACACTAAACAAATTAGTAAGAAATACATTCTCTCTATAATGTTAAAAGACTAGTCTTGTGTACTCATAACAAAATAGCAATTTTTTGTATGGAGCATGATAATGCACCATCGATTTTACTTATTGATTAACTAAAAATTAGAATACAAGAATTTATTATTTTTCTTGAATTTTCATTAATTAATAACAAAAATTCAATGGTGCATTTTGTGTGCTACATATACATTGCCCCAAAATATTCTCAAGCAATTTTACTCAACATAGATAAATAGTTTTAGAAAGATTAATTAAGGTAGATTTGAAAAATGTCATGTGCTTATTTACATATTAGCTAAGAAATGATCTCAATAAGTTGTTTGTTCCTCCTCTTTACTATCTAATTTATGTATTGTCTTTGTGTATTATGTATTATTCTATGCTCTGCCACCTAATCTATGTGGTTTGAGCTATCCTTGTCTACTATCTCATTCTCTACAATGGCCCCTCTTTTGTTGTTCCTTTTCATTATTCCCATATTTTCAATTATCGCTCTTCCTTATAGAGTTAAAAAATTTAGTAGCATTGAAACTAGATTATGAGCACTACTAACTTGAAATTCTTACTCTATATATCTTAAATTATATAGAAATATTTTTTATTTGAAAAAGAAAAAAAGTCATTACCGCCTCTCACCAAGCTAATGTCCACATAGATACTTTGATCTTAATGACATTCGGGAAAAAATCAACACCCTGTAAAGTACCCCAAGCATTCATGCTAGTGTTGTTACTCTATTGTCATATTTTAGTTGCCTTCTGTAAAATTGGCTTTGAAATTTTTTAAGCCTGGTTAAATATCATTTTTATGTTTAATTTTATAAGTGACAGGTTTTTCAAGAACTAGCCACCCATCTAAAATTTAGGATTTGGGTAAAATAGGGATTTTTGGAAATGAGTCCTTAAATGGTTTTTGGGTTTTATCCTCATGGCTTGAGTTTGAGTACTTATCTTTCTTCGGAATGTCAGGAAAATGGTTGCTCATATTTGGTCACATCAGTATTCGTCCTTTTAGTCTTAAGTCTTGTCAAAATATGACATATTGCTGGTAAATTTGAACTTTAAAGAAACACTAAGTACTCTATTACAGAATATTGATGCTCGAGATGCTAAAGTGATTGGGAATAGAAGTATAGTAAGGAAATTCCCAAAATTTTGAAGGGAAAGTTGGGACCCACACAGTTCAAAATCATTAGTTGTGATGCAGGAGCATCCTGGGTGTAAGGGCAATCTTGCATCACCCAAAAACATTTATGTTTTCTTTTCAATAAGGGCTACCTTGTGCAGAGCTTCTATTTATGGAAACTTGCTATTTTTAGTAAGTTGGTCATACGATCTCAGAATGTTCTGATTTTGCATGTGGAGGTTCATCTCAGTCATATCAGCCTGCCAGTAAAGTTTCATGGCTAGATCAGGTCTAGTTTTGAAGATATTAAAAATTTTGGGTATTGAAAATAGGGTACAGAAACTTCGAGCTCAGTTTTGAAGGCTTTAGAGGACCCGGATGAGGTCGAAACTTGGGCTAAATGAAGCTTGCTTAGTTAAAGTGTTGTAGAGTGCTTCGTGGCATTTCTGAAATGGGGTTATAATAGTCAATCGGGTCAACTGGTGATGACTTATGGTCTCCAGATGTTGGGCCACCTGAAATAGCAGAAAATAATTTTCCTTCAAAAATTTTGTTCGGGTTTCAAAAGTTATTTTGAGCCGACTTTGACGTACTAAATTGAAAAATAAAATAATTCTAAGTTTGGTCGGCCCTAAGGGGTAAATTTCTGGAACCTTCTCGGGCGGTGGAAATTTCCTATATAAAGAAGGCCCATAGTGTAGTCTTAGGAAGTTCAGGACAGTTCTGGGTAGATCTGGGTAATAATTCGAGGCTTTGTCCTACAAAATATTGTAAGGGGAATGCCCATGTGGCTTTGCATATTGTAATTCTGAAAGTTTGTAATTCCACATTTGTGG
>MU226285.1:164175-213264 GCA_018584345.1 Thuja plicata
TACAGAATATTGTAAGGGGAATGCCCATGTGGCTTTGCATATTGTAATTCTGAAAGTTTGTAATTCCACATTTGTGGAGATAATAAGAAGCCCATTTTCTGTTCTTGCAGATTTTTGTTGCTTCTCTATTTCTGTTATGTGTTTGTGGTACTAAGGGGAGCACCCTTCATCAAGTTGTTCCCAAGAAGATAGAGGAATATAAATCATCAGAGAATGGAGAGAGGAAGTCTAATTCCTGAAATTATGAAGAATCGAACCTATGGAAAATAGAATTTGAAAATCCTCGCAAGAGCTACTGCATAGGCAGATTCCAAAGGTATGTATGAAATTCATGCCTCAATGGAAATGAAGTGCCCTTATTATCTCTTTAGAAGCTGCAGTTGATAGACAAATAGAGAATCAGGATTATTGGTGTTTAGGTGCCAATTTCAGAACTCGACAAGTGAGTAGTTGTTGTCCCTAAATCTGAAGGTGTTGTCACTTTTTGAAAATATTTCTAACAAAGATAATGATGGGAAGGCCTTGTGTCCTTTATTAAAGTGTCTTTCCATTTTAAATATTCTCTTATGACATTTATCTTGTAAACTTTTCATTTTATTCTTCAATAAAATGATATTGTAATGTCCTGGGTAGGCCAAAGAACTTTAAATATTTGCTTTCAATTATATGCAAAGGATCGATAATTTTGATTCAATTTTCCCCCTATTGTTGTGACAACTGAGTGTGACTCAAAATTTGAATTATGATTGTTTTTCATTAGTTTATTATGTAGTTTTATTGTTAAATTGGTGAATAGGAGATGAATGGGATAAATTAATTGCAGGTAATCAAACTATTTTTTTAAGAATCAGTGATTATAAGGTGATATGTGAATCACTATTTGTTCCTTTTCTCTTTTTATTCATGTTGTTAGTGGAATTTCCTTTTTTATGGTTGTATATTAGATGTGATCATCATGGTTGTGGAGGAGCATTACATAATATTATGTGGTGATTATACTGTGTTTGATTTGCATGGTCATGGGGATTAATGCACAACACTAGATTTTACATTTCAATATTTGATTCCATGTCTCTTCGTGGATGTATCATGGTGATGAATGGTTATTAGATGCATCTTCTACTATTTGGTTAAGAGAATACCTTTTCATATTCAAAAAATACCAAAAAACATATCTATTGAATATTTGTCATAGGGAGTTGTACTTGTAAAATTCAGAGATCAAATTGTCATTCTTTTATTTCATATTTTTCAACTGTTGGTGACATAGAGGCCTTGTGAGGGTTTGAGTTACTATTATAGATAGGCCAATCCATTAGCCAACATATTTTTGGTGACTCTACCAGGAAAAGAGTTGAAGTGTTGGCGTCCTCTTTTCTCATAAATCTATAATGTACCTTCCCTAAAATGAAGGGTGGTGACTCTATTTTCTAATCTTGAATCATGGCCTAGCTCCAACAAAGACCTTTTTGAGCCTCTCCTATTATTTATTAAGATGACATCCAAATTGATGATTATGATTTTTATTATCAAAATAATAGCATGTTGAACCAATGCAAACTAATTTCCTAAAAAGCTTGTATGGTGGCATGCAGTTTCAACCTCCAGAGGTTCACCCTTGTCTATTCAAGATATTTTGGATATTGAAAGAAAGACCAATGGTGAAAGTGTTTTTCTTATGAAAATTTTGAATGTTCTTGAAGAAGCTGAATATGCAAAGGTTGAACCATCTTGCATCAGTATGAACAATCAAGTGGTAGATTAAATATATAATGATGAAATTGTTGAAGATTCATCTAATAAACATTTAGAGTTACAGGTATCTATCTACATAAATGAATAAAGCCAAGAAAAACTCTATTTTGAAAAGGGTACTATTGAAAATGATTCTTCATGTGTGAAAGATGTCCCTTGTGTAGCTATTTGAATATTTGAAGCATATACTAATGAACTCAAGGAAGAAGAACCACAAGGGGAATCTGATAGTGATAAATGTTTTACACAATAACATTTGGAGAATCATGAAGGAAGGAATAAAGATAACTTGTGCATGGATGAGGTGGATTGCCTAAAAACTTTCTCTGGAAAAATGCAATTTTAGCCCCACGAGGTACACCCATCTCTATTTCAAATCTTACAAGATAGAAAAAAATGTTGATAATAAGGCCCACTTACTAGCTCCTTGTCAAACGAGCTCTAATGTCTTCAAAAAGAATAAATCTAAACTCATAGATAGTGTAATACCATAAAATACAATTTTTAGTGAGACAATGTAGGAAGATATAAAAGATAGTGGTGAAATACACCATTCGTCTATGGTGGACATGAACAATAAATCAAAGATCCTTATTAACGAAGGGAGAAATCATTTGCCTATTCCCATGGCGGAATATTTATATTTCAAAGAGGAACAAAGGAAAATAAATCACTTTCTTGTTAATTTAGTGGAAGCAATAGAGAAAAAGGGTCATATCGAAACATATGTTGATCAAGAAAAGGGTATAGGTAAAATCTCACAAGTGCCTTCATTTTCTTTAAGATAAGAAAATTTTTCCTCTAAAAGTATTGATGAGTTTTGAGCTAATGACACTTTTGGAAAGAAAATTGAGGATTTTATTGATGATAAATCTAAAAGATCTGTGTTTATCAATGTAAATTGTAATGAAAAACTCTTGGAAGGACAAATAAAGAAATGTCTTCTTTCTTAATCTCTCTCTTCAAAAGGCATGTCTTCAAATATTGCATCATGTGAGACACAAAACTATGATGTAGAAGATGTGTTGAAGAATGTCAATTCATATTCCAATCTAGTGTTTTTGTTTCAAGTGGTTTTGGGAAAATTTCAGATGATGAGGATGTTTGTTCAAATTCTACAAATATTTCTGATGCTTGTATTTCTATGGAAAGTTTCTCAACTATCAGTGAAGAGACGGATTTAATGTTTGCACTAGCACACTAGTTCCCTCATCAAAAACTATATGATGGCTTCCCAATTCTTGGAAATTTGTCTCAATCATCACCGCAATCAAATTGTAGGTGTTGAAGATGTCAATAAAAAGAAAAAAATTATGACACAGGAAAATTCAAAAATATATGATAAGAAGTGGATTTTTGATTGGGAGTATGTTTACAGGTTATTGTTGCATGCTATCAGTCTAAAAATCGGCATTGAGGAGTTCTCTATGTGGCCATTTTTCTTAAGAAAATTTCTTTCTCACAATCCATTGTCCAAGAGGGCTCATATTTCTCCTAGCCTATGAATGGTTTTGAATAATTTATATAGGGCTTTATTGAGGTAAGGGACTTCTTTCCCTATCCATTTTGTAAATAATATTTTGGCTTGTTGTAGGATGTAGAAATTTTTGGCCTACCCATTTTTGGATTTTCCCAATTCCCTCCAGCCACTTGCAAAGAAACTCCTTGTGATCACACTTTTTGACTTTGTTTCCTAATGGACTAGACACTAAGCATTGCCAAAGATTTTGGAGTTCTCTACTTTTTGAAAGAAACATTTGTCCCCAATCAGAGCCAACTGTTTCCATATTTTAGTTCTCATGTATAAAATTGGCTTTAAAAATTTTTAAGTTTGGTTAAAAAATCATTTTTATGTTTAACTCTCTAAGTGTCAAGTTTTTCAAGAACCAGCCACCCATTGTAAATTTGGGATTTACGAACAATCAAGATTTCGGGAATGAGTCATGTAGTTTTTTTGTTTTATTCTCATGGCTTAAGTTTGAGTTCTTATCTTTATTCAGGATATTAGGAAAATGGTTTCTCGTATTTGGTCAAGTCAATCTTTGTCCTTTTATTCCTAAGTCTTGGTCCCACTAAGAGCGGGCTGAATCACACCAAATCAAACTTAAAGACTTAAAACTCAACTCACTGATTCACTAAATAACCTAAAAAATTAACAACCATACATCTCATAATATCGAAATCAATCATTCAAACTTAGTAAACACATATTTAACACAGTTGACACCAGATTTGACGAGGAAACCCAATTTGGAAAAATCCTTTGTGGGAATTGTACCCCACAACAAAAATGTACCTTTTTGAAGTACACTCAATTAAGAACTTATCTTGTTAAAGATTACAAACAAATTTGCTAAATGTCACCCTGTTAAGGGATTTCCCTCAGATTGACTAAGATTTTCACCCTGTTAGGAGTGGCCTTACTAGAGGAATTTAAACACTCTTTTGGAATGTCCCCTACGTATAAGATTTACAAATAGGGTCCTATTAAATCCACTTGGTTAAGATATTTTCTCTGTTACAAATGCTAATAAGAAATAATAAAACTTTGATCTATAAATATAATAGCTACATTTTGCTTGTGTCATATCCTTTATGCTCACATGAATACTGGCATCACATACTCCATTTGTCTTTGTTTCAGACTATAGATTCTACTCTTTCTTCTTCTCTGTTATGCTCGGTAACTCTATTCTTCAACCTCTTCTACTTCTTAATTCAATTCGATAGCATCATAATCTCTGTTAATTTATCATCATTTATAGACATACTTTTTCCTCTTAATCTCATTGCTTATCTTTTCCATCATTTTCACTTAGTCGTTTGATCATCTACTTCATAAATCTTAACTTGGTAAACTATTTCACTTTTACCTCGTAACTTGAACTTTTCTCGGAACTCTTATAATTAGGTTTAGCCGCTTGATCTTCATGTTATATCTTCTCATTAAATTTTATCAATCGTAGATATTATAACAAACTTCTTTTAATTCTTATCTCCATCCAGATCATCATACCCTTGTATTAAATTTGATCTTATTATCATTTACAATCAATATCCTATACTTGGTAATTTTCTTTGCAACTCGGTAACTAAGTTCGTTCATTGCTTGGTGCTCGGTGTTTGGTAACATAAAAATTATAAACACAACACTATACTGACTTGTTAGGTCTGTTAATTTTTTTGCTAAAATGGGGTTCCTTTGGTGTCTTTTTGCAATTTTTTAGGGCCTAGTTATTAAACCCTTGGTTCATTTCATGCAAAACCCTAAGTTTCATGCATTTGTTATAAAATGGTGTTACCTTTATATTCACTTAAGTGAATGTTTTTTAATGATTTTTTTGGCGGGGCCATCTCTTTAATTCATGTATCCTAGTGGGGTGATATATTAATTTTATTTTTTCCTAAGTCTAATGTCCTCGCAGGATTTAATTTATTACATCTGTCAACCAAGTCCCTTTTCATCTGACGGTTGGGGCGATCACATGATCATGAGATGCAACTACTTTATCCTTCAAGGCATAGAATTATGTTGTCATGTGTCCTTCTCACATGATGGTGGGCTCTTGTCCCTATGGTTTTTAGGTGATGGTATGACCTGTCAGGTCATTTCAATCCAGCGGTGGGCATTATTCTACAATCAACAAGTGCATAATAGTTAAGCCATTATGGAAATGTGACCGAGTGCCATATAGAAGTTGGAGGGACTAGGTTATGACTAAATTTAAGTTAAAGAAAGATCAGATCAAATTGCATCCAATGGTTAGTGCGTTGCCTCAAATGAAAGAAGACCAATGTTTATTCATAGGGGCATCACGCGTGAATGCTAAGAGTCCTGCTAAGATTGAAGAAAAAGGAAAGTTGATGGGACCGTTAGATTTGTTTTCAACACATGGTATGTGTGATACCATGGATATGAAGATGTAGGAAGTTATACATTGTGGATTTGCAATAGGATTATATGTGGAAGGGTAGCCGGGCCAAGGTAGGTTAATTTGTGGTTAAGTGTGGTTTGATCAGACGACTGGTGCTAAGCCTCAAATGAAAGATGATCAAAGAATATTCATAAAGGAATCATGATGGAGTGATGCATGTCTTGATCTAATCATTGGATCATGGGTAACTTAAAGGTGATATACTATTGTGACTTAAAGTTGCATAAAGTTTTGAATCTTAACCGTTGATGGAAATTTTCGCACCACCTGTAGCCGTTGCAATCAATTTTAAAATTTAAAATTGTTTTCATTAGGGTTTCAAAGTGATGGAATGTGTTTTATACCATAGAGAAATAAATTTATAAATGTGATCTTATGGGTCACATTTATGTAGTTCCGGTATGCTGATAGGATGGAGATCTGATGGCTCAAAATGCTTTTATGTTGAGAAGTGATGCTTTGGGGTTTCTGATCATATCTGCAAGTAAGTTGTAACTTTTAGACTGCGCCTTGTCTCCTCTCCACTTATGTTGGGTTTTCTTCAAAGTCTTGGTGGTTGGAAATTACATTTCATGTGAGGACTATTCTCCAACATCCCAAGGTCAATGGTGGCTATAGATCAGATTGCACAAGATGGAGTGAAGAAGGGGTTTCAAATTCATGGTAGGATAGTTGAATGAATTAATGTATTTAATGCTTTGAATGAATTGGTTATAAACCCTAACCCTAAATTATTTGAATCTTGTTGTAATCCTTTTTTTCTATAAAAGGATTTCCAAGATCATTTAGTAAGGGCTGGAGAATCAGTAAAGTATAGAAAAGTATTAGGTTTCATACTTTTTTCAAGTCAGGGATATAGAAAACTTATTTTTAGATTGTTTTAAGACAATTGAAAGTTTTGTAATCTTTTGCATATTATTGAATGGTGTATTTCCTCAATCAATTTGATACAAAAACTTGATTCATCATACTTAATGAAAGCCTCCTCATATTTAAGTCTCTCCTTGGTGTTTAGCTTTTGAGTTGTGAGTTTTCTGACTCATTGGATAGAGTTTGTTTATACATATGTTGTTATTCTTTATCCTTGATCTAGGATCAAATAAAAATCCTTTGGATATAACATAGGTTCATTTGGTGCATCTACATAAGGATATTTTAAGAAGTGTAGGGTATGAGTTACTTGTGTTTATGGTTATCGATCTATGCCAATAGGATGGTTTCATTTTTTATTATTTGAATTAAGGTATTTCCTAATGGATACGGAACTGATCAAGAACTAGTACCTTCTTTTGAGATACATGTTTGATTGATTTTGGCTATATTCTGCCCATCTTAAACATCAAAACCATGTTAAAGCTATTTCATATTTTATGGTTGTTGGTTGTATGTCCTACATGGTAATTGAGAGTCAATGAATGTGTGGTTAACATTTATTACTTTCTTACCATTATCTTTTGTTAAAATCTAGAGTTGTAAAGATTTATGAAGAGTTGAATATCTATCTAGATTAGGTGTACCCACCTTGGTTTTACAGAGCCAAAAGTGCAGATGGAAGTCTTGTCCCTATAGTTGATCTAGTTACCTTGAAGAGTTTCCCATAATTGGAGCTAACCACTCTCAAAATCAATCTCAAGATATATTTCTAGCTTTCAAAGCATAAACATTTTCAAACACAAACATGAATGACTCAGTCTAGCTCAGTAGAGAAACTCTTTTTAGTCATAACTTAACCCTTTTCAATTTCTAATTTAATCAACCAAGTGTACCAACTTTATAACATCAATATTTAGTAGAAAATAACTATATCAACATCACTTCATCATTGTCTGATCTGTATTTGTCACCCAATTAAATTCTTCTTCATATGATATGGTAACTCCATAAAATTAGTAAATCAATTGCTTGACATCAATGAACAAATAATAACTGATCTAATTATTTCTACAAACATGTATACTCATTATCACTCGGTCTTCATCATCTCCACCAGTTAACCAACAATCTCCCTCTTTAGCATTGATGGAAACACTATAGTAGCACTATATAAATTTATGATGGCTACTCTTAATATTGTCAATCTCTGTCAATACTCCCTCTGAGTTGATATTTTATTTTTGATCTTCAAACTTTTCACTGTTCTCCCTCTTGGATAAATCTTTTGATTCTGTAGCATACATTTTGATTCTCCTTCATGAGTAAATAGTAACAATTCATTCTCTCACCATTTCATCAATATCTCCCTTATGGATAAATTTCATTAATTTGATACTCTCCCTCTTCGACAACAATGCCAAAAGTCATACTTCTAAAAACTTGTTTCAGCAGTGGATTATACCTTACATGTACAGATATTCATTACATACAAAAATTTCTTCACAACTTGAGGAATCACCTAAACTGTGTCACACTAACATCAACAAGAATAGATATTCTAATAAATTATAGAATTGATGCAACATACCTCGTGCTACTTAGTGAATATTAGATAGGGGAAGAACCCCTAATTTACCTCTAAGATAATCAAAAGCATCCTCGGTACTGGCTTTGTAAGGATATCAGTCAATTGTTCCTTTGAATTCACATACTCCAATACCACATTCTTCTCTTGACCTTGTTCTCTCAAGTAGTGATAATTGATAGAAATATGTTTGGTCTTTGAATGCATAATCAGGTTCTTTGATATATCAATAGCACTTATGTTATCACAGTAAATAGTTATAAGATCTAAAATATTCTCTTGCATACCTTCAAGTAACTATTTGATCCATACAATATTCACACAATTCATGGAAGCAACAACATATTCTGCCTTGATAGTAGATTATGAAATGCAACTCTACTTCTTGCTTAGCCATATGACCAATCTTTCACCTAGAAAGAATGCACCTCCACTAGTACTTTTTCTATCATCAACATTTCCAGCCCAATCTACATCAGTGTAGACTTTCAGATCAAAATCACCTCCTTTCTTGTACAATAAACCAAAATCTTTAGTTCCTTTCGGATATCTAAAAATTCTCTTGACTGCAGACATATGTGTTTCCTTCGGATTAGAAGAAAATCTTGTAACAATCCCAACAATGTGTGCTATATCAGGTCTAATGTGAACAACCTACTAAAATTTACCAATCATGGATAGTAAAGAGTATCTTCTTTAGATAATTTACATCCTGTGACCATCAGTGTTCCAATAGGCTTAGAATCTTCCATAAAAATGTTTTAAGGATCTCTTTGATATGCTTATCTTGTGTAATATAGATCCCTTCTGAATCTTGTTGTATATATAGTCATAGAAAGAACTTAATCTCTCCAATTATAGAAATTTTAAACTCTTTTCTCATTTCATCATAAAATGCCTTAGATAAAGTGTTATTGCCTCCAAAAATAATATCGTCAAAAAAAATTTCAAAAATCAAAACCATGTTGTCATTGTCACACTTCAAGTAAACATTACTGATATCACTTGTTCTTTGAAATCCTATTTTGATTAGATCAGAGTGCAACCTCTCATACCATTCTCGGGGTGCTTGCTTCAAATAAAGAAGAGCCTTATGTAACTTACATACCTTGTTCTTATTTGTTCTCTTAATGAATCCTTCAGGTTGTTCAATGTAATCTTCTTCTTCTAGTATCCCATTAATAAATGGAGACTTGACATCCATTTGATAAACTTTGAATCCTTTGTAAGCTCCATAAGCTAGAAGTTTTCTAACTCCTTCAATTCTAGAAACAGGTGAAAAATTCTCACCATAATCTATTTCTTCTTCTTGTGCATAACCTTTGCAAACCAATCTAGCTTTATTTCTGATAACTTCACCATTCTCATTCAGCTTGTTTTTGAAAATCTATTTAGTACCAATAACATTTTTATCCTTTTGCCTAGGTACTACAGTCCAAGTACTAATCATTTTAAATCTGATCAAACTTTTCTTTCATTTCTTTCATCCAATCTTCATCATCTAGTGCATCGTTAGATTTCTTTGGCTCAAATGAAGACATTGAACATGTATTGTCTCTTACCTTTCTTCTAGTCATCACTCTAGCATCTTTATTTCCAATAATCTTTCATGGGGAGTGGTTCCTCCTCACATATTTCACTAAAATAGACTCGTTATATCTCGATTCTTCATCCACATCAATCGGTTATAGGGAAATATGTTCACCTTCCTCCTTGGTAGGTTCTCTTAGTAAGGTGTCGGGACCATCAGGTTCTATGTATACAAACTTATCATGTAGTCTTCAGGTTCCTTTTTTCTTTCTTCATCATTATTTTATGCAAACTCATCAATTCTCAAATTTGCACTTTCCACCATTTTGTTAGTAACTTTATTCAAACACTTCTAGGCTTTAATCCTTGTAGAATATCCCAAGAATATTCCTTCATCCCCTTTAGAATCAAACACCTACTTCCAAAAACTTTGAAATAACTAGCATTAGGTTTTTTATCATACCATATTTCATAAGTTGTATTGTTGCTACCTTTTTTCATTTTTACTCGGTTCAGTGTGTAAACAGTTGTATTGGTTGCTTCTGTCCAAAATTTTGGTGAAATACCTTTCTTAATCATCAATTTCCTAGCACAATCAACAATATATATTTTTCTTCTCTCAGAAATACCATTCTATTATGGTGTCCTTGGTGCTGACATATGTCTCTTAATTCTATTTTCTTTTCAAAACAATGTAAACTCACCTCCTCTATCAGATCTCAGACATTGCAGTTGTTTTCCAATTTCTTTCTCAACTCGGGCCTTATACCATTTAAACATTTGAAATGCATCATATTCTTCTTTTTAAAACATTACAGACATCATTCTAGAATAATCATCCACAAATAGAATAAAATATTTGTCGTCATAGTAACTTTAAGTTCTGATGGGTCCACATAAATCAGTATGAACTAAATCCAAAATTCCTTGTGTAACATAAGTTTTTCTTGAAAAACTAGATTTATTCATGTTACCCATTTGACATTCTCTGTACATAGCATTTTTAGGTTTCTCTAATCTCGATAATCCTCTTACTCTATTATTTTTACTTACTTTGATCAAGTTTTCAAAATTTACATGACAAAGCCTTTTGTGTCATAGCCAGACATCCTCAACTTTAGCATACAGGAAAATCTTCATAGAAGTATCAAGATAAAATAAATTACCTTTAGATTGTTCTCCACTAGCAGTTAGATTTACCTTTTTATCAAAAAATTTCACTCTTCCATGTTCAAATTCCAGTCAGTGACCTGTGTTATTTAACTGTGCAGCACTCAATAGATTATACTGTAATCCTTCAACCCAATAAATATTATCACATCTTGTGTTATTCAGAAGAATTATAGAACCTTTTCCTTTCACAGTACATGGAGCATCATTACCAAATATAGCATGTCCTTCATCTTGATTTTCTAAGGAAACACAATTAAATGTGTCACCAGTAATGTGATGTGAACAACCACTATCAGTAATTCATGTTTCATTCATAATTACATGTGATATTAGGGATCTTTGTTCTTATTCATCATAAGTGTCTTTAATAGAAACATAAACAACTTCTTTTCCATCACTATCATCTGAATCATCATCACTTAGATCTTCATTAGAAATATGACAATATTTCTTACCTTTGTTCTTATAGTCTCTGAATCTCCCAAATCTGTTTTCTCTTTTATCCTTATCTTTGTTATCCTTCTTCTCCTAATTATCTTTTTCAGGGGAGTTAGATGCAAAATGACCAATCTTGTTACACTTAAAAAATTTCAAGGTTAAATTACCTTGATATTTTCCTTTTCCTCTTTGTAGCCTTCTATCCAACAAAACTTCAAACTCTTTCTCGTTCTCTTCATCTGCAGCATATAATTCTTCCAAACCACTCTAAAAGCTATAAAATATCTCACTAGCACTGCTCAAATATCTATCACTAGGTCTAGAATCCTTAGCAATTCCTATCTTCAAAGATGACTTAAATGCAGACTCAAGCTTAGATGTAGCATGTAAACTATTATCAAAATCATTAATCTCAAATGCAACCAGCTTACCAATAGTAGTATCAAGAGAAACATTCATCTAAGGAGTGGATATCAACTCTTGTATAGAAGATACTTGAATAGCATAACTCGGTAGTAGGGTTCTCAACATTTTTCTTGTAACATCTTCATCTATTATAGTTCTACCAGCTCCTTTAATAGAATTTACAATCTCCTTAAGTCTAGTGTTGTACTGTATTATATTTTCTTCATCTTTCATTGTCATCAAATCAAATCTACCTCTCAGACTTTCCTCTTTTGCTTTCTAAACACGTTGATCTCTGCCATAGGTCAAAATAAGTTTATCCAACATTTTTTTCAAAGTAGTGCTATTATATACCAAATTTGCACCCTATTAGACATTTAACTCTAATGATCTTGTATAACATAGGAATCACTTCCAGGTTGTGGGACCTATGCTAACTGAAGTGAAACCTCTAGATTCTAGGCCAGTTCCACTTGGATAATCACCTTTTTCTTCTCTTTAAACATGAAAAGTAAACTTGAAGGGAAAAGAGATAGAAGGAGAACTGAAAGGGAAATAAAGAAAAAGTTAACCTATAAGGTGATACACCAAAAGTGATATAAATCACAATACAATAACCAAGAACTAGCATGAAATCCCTAGATCTAAACAAGCACAACTCCTTGAATAGGCTTGTATAAGTATTTCATAGAGAGGTTTGAGATGAAAAGAGGCTATTCAGGGAAAGAAAAATATTTCACAAAAAATAGCATATTCAATTGAATAGACACAAACTATGACCTACAAATAGACATTCACTCAAACAAATAGGCACAGAAATGAGATAAAATGACAAGGGATAAACAAAATCCACAATATCATCTAAATAAATCACTCACAATAGTGCACAGAGACACATAAAGAAAGAGGGCTTAAGAACTCCAAGATTTCTTCAATATTAGCCATTGTATTATGCTTCAAAGAGAGAAATACAGACATGAAAACCCAGAGATAGAGAAAATGTCACAAACAATCTTTCATAATTTGAACTTCACTGAGAGATTACAAACATATGAAAATCTAGGGGCAGAGAAAATGCCACAAAAAATCTTACATAAGCCTCTAAAAACTATTTACAAAAGCACTGAAAACTACTTATATACAACCTCCCCTAGCACACAGGATCAAGATTCAATCCATCGATCAGATTAGGAAAGAACTTAGGGTTTCAATAGATATTATTAAACAATGCATAAACCCTAAAACAATCATGTCCCCCCATCAATCCATTCTGAAAACATCTTAGACGATCATATTAGTTTTGAAAATATCCCACTTTGCCATGAATTCAAGCAGATAGATCAAATGGATCCATCTACCCTTTCTCCAAGTTGAAATCTATCATCATCACCATGAAAAGCCTAAAATAGATATTTGAATATTCAAATTTCAATATAAACGGTCATAGATAGCACAAAAATACCTGATCAATGGCCTAGATTTGAGTCTTTATTAACTTTAAAACATGACCGTCGATCTGCCTTAATTTACCCATGAGTATAGGATCCGATTCTTCCACACATAATAGAGACGCGATGCCTTGAAAATATAACAATCTATCATCTTCCCTTTAAGGCTTAATTCTCGCCATTAGATTGACCATAACTTACTTTATCTTTATCTTTCCCTTTGGCACTGACCTTGGATATGACTTGGACACATGTCAACAAGGTGCATTGCCTCAATGGTTTAAACAAATTCATCTTGGTCATCGAGGCTTTACACCTTCCATTAGATCTTTAAAAACTTACAATGCCTTTACTGCCTCTATAAACCTAGCACCCATGACATCATTATTTCTAGATGTGACCATGGCGTAATGCCTCAATGGTTAGATCTTGATTACTTTGGCAATAAGGTAATACATCATCGATATGATCAAAAGGACTTGCTCAAAGATTACCTTTACTTTTTTACCTCTACCTGGCCTGCCATGGACACATGTCACAATAGCGCAATGCCTCAAACAAGTAGATCTTGAGCATCTTGGAATTCAAGGTAATACACCTACCATTGGATTGAATCTAACCAAACTACCTTTTAACTGCCCACTGACCTTAGAATTGGCCTTGCCACAGACACGTGACATGATATTGTAATGTTGTAATGGATAAAGACCTTCATCTCATCCATCAAGCCTTTATGCTTGTCATCCAATCTATCAACCTACTCAGTGATTACCTTTACTGTAGATGCACCCATGCCCTGACAAACTTCCATGCATCGACATAGTGCAATGGCTTAATCACTTAACTATCTACATCTTGGAAACAAAGGGATCACGCAAACCGTCAGATCAAAAGAGATGTTCTCAATCTTTATCTTATTCCTTCTGACCAGACCAACCCTACCATAGACACATGAAACTATGTCATAATGGCTCAAAGACATATCTGTCATGTATCTTGGTACTAAGGCGTAATTCCCATTGCTTGATCAAAAATAACTTGATCAAAGACTAACAATCCTAAGACATCGCATAAAGGTGACCCCACCATCCATGTGATGAAATGACATGTTGCCTCAAAGAATCTTTGGTTTGATCTGGGTGATCTGAGGCTTTGTAATGACTGTCTGATTGATTCCTCCCTACAAGATGACATCAAATTCCACTAGAACATGTCCTATCATGGACACGCATGAACAAGGCATGATGCATCAATGAATATTTTAAGCTTGATCTCAGCAATTAAGGCATCATGATGACCATTGGTTGGAAAGAAGAATTTGTCACCCAGAGGGAAACAAAGTCTGTCAGGACTTAGGAAAAGAACTTAGGAAAAAGATAACCCATTTAGGAAAATAAATTTTTCCCACTCAACGAAAAACTTAGAGTACATGATGAATAGGAACTTAAGTGGCATGAAAAGGTAATGAAGAATTAGAACAGGCCACCAATGAGTTAGGGTTTTAAGGAATTTCACAGGGTTTTCAACATATGAAGGGGTAAAATAGTGACCTAGAAACATGTAAAGAGCGAGGTGAAGACCACAGAAAGGTGAAAATTTTATATAAACTGGGCTCTACCCTTTTGGTAGACTCATTTACTCCACTTGTAGCTAAATTCTGACAAGATGGGAAATTTGGGTAACATTTTTGGCAATTTCTATTGAATGTCAGCCTACTAGACATATAAAACTGGTGGCCTTATGACATTCCATTGGGAAAGGAGTCTTCATTAAGAACACAAAAAACTTCTGGGAAGTAGGAGGATTGAAAATAGGAGGAGGAAACAACAACTAAGATAGGGAAAGAGCTATATACAAGCATAAACAAACTAACTCTGCACATGCAATTTAAAGAAAGTAGGAAAAACTAACGTAATCTAAACAAACCAGTATAGAAAACTAGTCAAACAAAACCATTCACTGGATAGTTAAAATAGCTACCCTTCCTCATCAAGATATGTTTTATCAAATTCATAAGGATAGCCAACATGACATGAGACATATAAAAGTATGTCAGAAAATATTGAACTGCCTCTTTAAAAATAGGATTAAACTCACTCACCTCAAATGGATCATACAAGGATGTTTCATTAAAATCCTCTAGGGCCAAGTATATAATCGGGCAGCCTCTTGAAAGACTAAAATTAGAACTCTCCTTGATGGTTTCCTCTTTATGATTTGTATCCAAATATTAGGATTTAATCTGCACCATAGGCAATCTTGTCAATTAATTCTCCATGGTCAGAGGATCATTATCCTCAATAAAAAAAAGCAGAGAGCTCTTCACAACTATCAATTCTCTAAAGGTCTAGAATTGGTTCCATCTCATGTTCATGCATAGAATCCTTATGGAGAGATAAATTCAAGACTAGGCCTTCCTTAATAGGAACATCACATTGAACCTCTGCCCCAGGGAATAGGGATTCATCATTAAATTTTTCACAAAAAAGCTCTATAATGTGGAAAAAATCATTTTCTTCAAGTTTTTGTGCATGTTCTTCTCTTGGAAAATCTCTTTTATAATTGTAAGCTCATGAATTAGAATATCATCAAAACCCACTCCCTTTAGTTGTTGCAAAATTTTAGATGTGGTGATGACCCTATCTTCCTCATCCTTCTCAAAAAAATTAGGTAGGTCATCAACAAAAATCATAGCATCCTGATCTTCTTCACTTCCTTGTTGATGGTTACCCCTCTTTCCTATTTGACCTTTAGCTATAGGTAATGGCATGTCTTCCTTTCCTTCAACAAAAAAGGGAAGCCCATCAAATAAATCAACCAAGAGCTTAGTTTGACATCAATCTCCCTTTCTTCATCATATGAAGGCTCATCCACCACAAGTTCTTGCTCTGATGTTTGACTAGTATCCTTGAAAAGAATTGGCACCTAACACCCAAGAGGCAGAGTCCATGAAAGTTTCCATGGAAATTCATCATCTTGAAAGACTTGAGGGGTCTCTTGGGATAAAAAAATTGTCTTGAACAGACTTCCCTTGCAGAGTGGTGGACTGAATTTCAAGTATAGGCTCTTGGAAAGAAAGCTTTCCTTTAAAACTTGGGATGTTGAATTGAGAGTGTTCAGAGGTAGTCTTAGGGGGCAGAATTTTTTAAAGCTTGGAAAAATGAAGACCCTATCATTTTTTTGTTGCGCACTTGCAACTGACTCTTTCCCAACATAATCCTCAGGCTGTTGTTGATCAAAATAGGGCTGCAATTTTTTTATAATGGGTTCATGTGCTAGAAGGGTGTCACTAAATATTGGAAATGGATGCCCTATAGGTTCTTGAATTGCAGGCTCTTGGAACATGGGAGTACCCCACTTGGAACTCTAAACTCATGAGATTTAGGAGACTCACCTTTCCCAAAAGGCTTGAAGTCTGGAACCTCACATTCAAGAGTCCTTTGTTTAGCAGTTTGTGATCTCAGCTCTTCTATTGTGGCAACAATTTTGTGATCAAGCTCTTCCTACCATTGATTCCTTTGATGCTCATCACCTAGAGTCTCTTCCACTTGATTGGAAAATATCCCCTACTCACAAATTTGAGTTTTCATCTCTTCTTCAACACTCCTAACTTTTCTTTCATAGGAGACTCATCATTTATGAAATTAATTTTGAAATCCATAACTCTTGTCTCAAAGTATGGGTTTAAGAGATACCCTGCTTGCAAATTTTTACCATTTTCATCACTGAAAACCTCTCTTTTTTGACTAAATGATGTAGACTCATTAGGTTGTACAACTTGTTGTGGTACTGACCCACTAGAAGATGTATCCAAATGCACCCTTGATTCTTTACTCATGATTTCTTGATTTATCAATCTATTTGAGCATATAGCCTAATCATGAGGTTGATTACAGGGATAAGACCATTTATTTTTTGCTGTCAAGAATTGGTTCTAGTAAGCCAACTACTCATATTAAAGATCCATGTCTTGCTAGACCTTGATTTTAGACAACTACATAATCAAGTCAAGAAACACAATTTTTTTACTTTCACCCTCCTCCTTCATTCCAACAAATTCCAAGCTCTCAGGCTGATTGGGAATGTCTTCATGTTGACTAGGCATGAAATAGTCTCCTTGGTACTAGTTATAATTCTGAGTATATTGCCAATAAGTTTGAGCAGGGGGGTTGGTGGTAAGCATGATTAACTTGATGTTATTGACTCTCTTGTTTTTTCTTTTGTGCCACTAATGCTTCCCATTAGAGAGCATACCCATAAGCTTATGCAAGGACATATTGATTAGGGGTTGAACATATTGGCAACCTGCTATGATATGGTAGCTTGCACTAAAAACTAGTTTTGGGTGGTTTTCTTATGGTTTTTTCTTAGCCCATTGAGCATTATTTTCATGATATGATGGTGAGTAACCTCACTTTCCTTAATAAATTGACATCTCTACTCATGCGATTAGCTGGCATTTTGAATATGAAAGATTTGAAACATACCAACACTTGATCCTTTGAAACTAGTACACCTTCCAGATTCACCAGATATGCAAGACAATGACCACTTCTAGGTCTGTATTATGTTATCAGCATATCAGAGATAACATATCCTTACAAGATGAACTTATTTTTTTTGTGGTCCCACCGGTCGTGCCACAACTTTTATACACCAAATTTGCACCCTTTTAGACTCTTAAGTATAATGATTTGGTATAACATGGTAATCACTTCCAGGTTGTGGGACCTATGCTAACCAAAGTGAAACCTCCAGATTCTAGGCCAGTTCCTCTTGGATAATCACCTATTTTCTCTCTTTAAACATGAAAATTTACTTGAGGGGTAAAGGGATAAAAAGAGAACTGAAAGGGAAATAAAGAAAAACTTAACCTACAAGGTGATACACTGAAAGTGATATGAATCACAATACAATAACTAAGAACTTGCATGAAATTCCCATATCTAAACAAGCACAACTCCCTGAATAGGCTTGCATAAGTATTTCATAGAGAGGTCTAAGATGAAAAGAGGCTATTCAGGGAAAGAAAAATATTTCACAAACAATAACATATTCAATGGAATAGACATGGACTATGACGTAAAAATAGACATTCACTCCAACAAATAGGCACAAAAATGAGACAAAATGATAGGGGGTGAACAAAATCCACAAGATCATCTAAATCAATCACTCACAATACTAGACAGAGACGTAGAAAGAAAGAGGGCTCAAGAACTTCAAGATTTCTCCAATATTAGCCACTGTATTATGCTTCAAAGAGAGAAATACAAACATGAAAACCTAGGGACAAAGAATATATCACAAACTGTCTTACATAATTTGAACTTCAATGAAAGATTTCAAACATATGAAAATTTAGGGGCAGACAAGATGTCACAAAAAATCTTACATAAGCCTCTAAAAACTACTTATAAATGCACTAAAAACTACTTATATACAACCTCCCCTAGCACACAGGTTTGGGAGTCAATCCATCGATTAGATTAGGGTACAAATTAGGGTTTCAAGAGATATTACTAAATAATGAAGAAACCCTAAAATAGTCATGTATGCCCATTAATGCATTTGGGAAACATCTCAGGAGATCAGATTAGTCTTGAAAACATCCCACTTTGCCATAAATTTGAGTAGATAGATCATATCAATCCATCTACCCTCTCTACAAGTTGAAATACATCATCATCACCATGAAAACCCTGAAAAAATATTTGAATATTCAAATTTAAATATAAATATTCACAGGTGGTGCAGAAATACCCAATCAAGGGCCTAGGTTTGAGTCTTTATTAACTTTAAAATAAGATCGTTGATCTGCCTTAAGTTACCCGCGAGCACAGGATCAGATTCTACCATGCGGCACGTAGGCGCGATGCCTTGAACATTCAACAATCTATCATCTTCCCCTTAAGGATTAATTCCCACCATCAGATCGATCATGAATTAGTTTATCTTTCTCTTTCCCTTTGGTGCTGACCTCATATCTGACTTGGACACTTGTCAACAGGACGCATTGCCTCAATGGTTTAAACAATTTCATCTTGGTCATCGAGGCTTTACACCTGCCTTTAGATCTTTATAAACTTATGATGCCTTTACTGCCTCTATAAACTCAGGACCCATGACATCATTAGTGCTAGATGTCACCATGAAGCAATGCCTCAAAAAGTTAGATCTTGATTACTTTGGAATTAAGGTAATACATTGTCCACACGATCAAAATGACTTACTCAAAGATTACCTTTACTTTCTAACCTCAGCCTAGCCTGCCATGGACATGTGTAACAATAATGCCATGCCTCAAATGAGTAGACCTTGAGCATCTTGGAATTCAAAGTAATACACCTACCATTAGATTTAATCTGACCAAACCAACTTTTAACTGTCCACTGACCTCAGCCTTGGCCCTGCCACAAACACCTAGTGTGATGTCATAATGTCATGACAGATAAAAATCTTCATCTCATCCATCAACCTACCATCTAATCTATCAACCTACTTAGATATTTCCTTTACTATATATGGGTCCAAGCCCTGAAAACCTACCACACGTCGACACAACACAATGGCTTAATCAATTAACTCTCTGCATCTTGGAAAAAAGGGGATTGTGTGAACTGTCAGATCAAAAGAGATGTGCTTGATCTTTATCTTATTCCTTCTGCCCATCCTCACCCTGCCATAGAAATGTGGCATGATGTCTTAATGGCTCAAAGAATATATTTCATGCATCTTGGTTCTAAGGCATAATGCCCACCGCTTGATCAAAATGAACTTGATCAAAGATTAACAAGCCTAAGACATCACATAAAGGTGACCCCACCGTCCATGTGGCGAAATGATACTTTGCCTCATAGAATCTGTGGTTTGATCTGGGTGATCTGAGGCTTTGCGACGACCATCTAATTGATTCCTCCCTACAAGCTAATGTCACATTCCACTAGAACCTGGCCTACCGCCGATACGTGTTAACAAGGTGGGATGCCTCAATGAATATTTGAAGCTAGATCTCAGTGATTAAGGAATCATGATGACCGTTGGATGGAAAGTATAATCTAGTGCCCTGAGGGAAATAAAGTATATCGGGACTTAGTAAAATAATTTAGGAAAAAGGTAACCCGTATAGGAAAAATACTTGGCCCTACTCAATGGGAAACTTAGAGCACGTGATTAATAGGGACTTAAGTCACATGAAAATGTAATGAAGAATTAGAACGGGCCACCAAGGAGTGAGGGTTTTAAGGAATTTAATAGGGTTTTCAAGATATGAAGGTGTAAAATAGTGACCTAGAAACATGTAGAGAGTGAGGTAAAGACCACATAAAGGTGCATAATTCATACAAGCTAGCATCTACCCTTGTAGGAGACTCATTTACTCTACTTGTAGACAAATTTAGACATGATGGGAAATTTGGGTAACAAGTACATCCATCAAGTTCATCATATTCCTAGTTGGTAAGTGTAGAAGATATCTCAATCATAACTTGTGTTTGTTCTTGCTTCTGCCTTTGCTCACTGATTGTCAAAGGTGTAGTATTTAGTGCAACATATTCATTATCAAGAAAATGAAATCCATATTCTCATATACCAGACACATGAAATCTCATTCTACTTTTCCATGTAGATAAATGTTCCCTATTCAATATTGGTGCTTCCCTCTTATACATCTTTAGATCTTGACTCAAGTCCTTTTAACTTAACACTTTAGAGAACCAGTTCTCTAATACTTATTTTTGGTCCCACTAAGAGGGGGGGTGGTGAATCAAACCAAATCATACTTAAACACTTAAAACTCAACTCACCGATTTACTAGGTAACACTGAATACAGTAATAAATGATTCACCAAATAACTTAATAACTTAAACAATCGTACATCTCATAATATGCAAATCAATCATTCAAACTTAGTAAACATAGATTTAACTTAGTTGACACCAGATTTAATGAGGAAACCCAATTTGGGAGTAACCTTTGTGGGAATTGTGACCCACAATAAAAATGTAGCTTTCTAAAGTACGCTCTGTCAAGAACTTATCATGTTAAAGATTACAAGCACATTTGCTAAATGTGACCCTGTTAAGGGATTTCCCTCAGATCGGTTAAGATCTTCACCCTATTAGGAGTGTCTTTGCTAAAGAGTTTCAAAAAATCTTTCAGAATGTCACCTATGTCTAGGGTTTGCAAATAGGACTGTTAAATCCACTCAATTAAGAGATTTTCTCTGTTACAAATGCTAATAAGAAACAATAAAACTTTGATTTGTAAATATAGAAACTGCCTTTTTCTTTTGTTAGATCCTTTATGCTCACATGAATACTAGCATTACATACTCCATTTGTCTATGTTTCAGACTGTATATTCTTCTATGTTCTTCTCGATTACTCTGTTCTTCAGCTTCTTCTGCTTCTTAATTCAATTCACCAGCATCATAATCTCTGTTAATTTATCATCATTTATATAGATATACTTTTCCTTCTTAATCTCCTTTCTTATCTTTTCCATCATTTGTGCTCAGTGATTCGATTATCTTCTTCATAAATCTTAAATCAGCAAATTGTTTCACTTTTACCTCATAACTTGAACTTTTCTCAGAACTCTCATAATCAAGTTCAACCGCTTAATCCTCACCTTAGATCTTATCATTCAATTTTCTCTCTTGTAGATCTTCTAACAAACTTCATTTAATTCTTATCTCCATCCAGATCATTATAGCCTTGTATTTAATTTGATCTTATCATCATTTACAATCAATATCCTGTACTCGTTAATTTTCTTTGCAGCTCGGTAACTAACTTTGTTCACTGCTCGGTGCTTGGTAACACAAAATTGATCAACACAACTCTATACCGACTGACTCGGTCTAGCTTGGTAGAGTAATTCTTTTCATTCATAACTTAACTCTTTTCATTTTCTAACTTAATCAATCAAGTGTACCGACTTGATAACATCAAATATATAGTAGCAAACAACTTTATCAATATCACTTCATCATTGTCTGATCTGTAGTTGTCACCAATTTAACTTTTGCTTTGTATGATATGGTAACTCAATAAAAATTAGTAAATAAATTGCTTGACATCAATGACAAAATAATAACTGATCTAATTATTTCTACAACCATGTAGACTCATTATCACTTAGTCTTCATCATCTTCATCAGTTAATCAACCCTAAGGCTTGTCAGAATCTGACATATTGGTAGAAAAATTGAACTTTAAAAAAGTACTAAGTACTCTATTATGGAGAATATATTCTCGAAATGCTAAAGTGATCGGGAATGGAAGCCTAGTAAGGGAATTCCCAATATTTTGAAGGGAATCATGGGACCCACACAGTTTGAAATCATTATTTTTTCTGAAGAAGGTAGAGGAAGAAAAATCATCAGAGAATGGAGGGAGGAGCTCTCATTCCCAAAATTATAAAGAATGGAACCCATGGAGATCAAATTTTTATATTTGATAAATGGAAGGACAATAAAAACTATGAAAAGGCTAAGGAGTGAAAAAAGAAGATAGAATTCAGAAATCCCCGCTAGAGATACTAAACAAGACGATTCTAAAGATATGTGATGAAACTCCTGTCTCAATGAAAATAAAATGCCCTTATTATCTTTGCAGAAGTCGTAGCTATTATGAAGAAAGAGAATCGAGATTATTGGTGTTGAGGTCCCTAAATATGAAGGCACTGTCACTGCTTTTTGAAAATATTATTGACAAATATAATGATGGGACGGCCTCGTAGCCTTTATTAAAATGTCTTTCCATTTTCAATATTCTCTCATCACATGTGTCTCATAACCAATTAATTTTATTCCTCAAGAAAATGGTATTGTAATGGCTTGGGTAGGACAAAGAACTTAAAATATTTTATTTGAAAAATATGCAAAGGATCGACAATTTTGATTCAATTTTCCCCTATTGTCGTGAGAACTAAGTGTGACTCAAAATTTGAATTATGATTTTGTTCATTAGTTTATTATATATTTTTACTGTTAAATGGTTGAATATGAGATGAATGGGATGAATTAATTGTAGATAATAAAACTGTATTTTTGAGAATCAGTGATTATAACGTGATCTATGAATCACTATTTGTTCCTTTCCTCTTTTTGTTCAGGTTGTTAATAGAATTTTCATTTTTTATGGTTGTATAATGTATCTGATCTTCATGGTTGTTGACCTGTACATTAAAAAATCTTATGTGGTGAGTAGACTGTGTTTGATTTCCATGGTCATGGGATTAATGCACATCAATAGATTTTATATTTCAATATTTGATTTCGTGTCTATTTGTGGATGTCTCATGGTGATGAACATTCATTAGATGCCTTTTCTACTCTCTAGTTAAGAGCATACCCTTTCATATTCATAAAATCCAAAAAAATGTATTCATTGAAGATTTGTCACATGGAGTTGTACCTATAAAATTTGGAGATCAAATTATTTTTATTTTATTTTAGTTTGTTCAATTGTTGGTGACAGAGAGCTCTTGTGAGGGTTTGATTCAATATTATAGACATACCAATATGTTAGCCAACATACTCAATCATCAATCATCCACATCCTCCATATAACACTCCTTCCCTAAAAAGAGGGTAGATGACCTAGTTGTTGGAATAGTCCCAAGGGATAACTAAGAGGGGGGTGAATAAGTTATCAGCTAGTTTAATTTTTTTTCTCCAATTAAGTACAGAATATCATTAAGCATATACACATTAAGATAAAAAAAAATTAGAACACCACAATTTTGGTTACGGGGAAACCAAAATAGGTAAAAACCCTGGTGGGAATTAGCACCCACAAGGAACTGTACTTGAGTATAATAATCCCTGTTAGAAGATCTTACAACCCTGTTAGGATTTGATCTTTACAATGTAATAAGTATAGTGACCTGGTTAAGGGTTAGACCCTTTTAGGAGTCTTTTACAAATAACCCTATTAGGGGTGAGGACTCACTGTCCAAAAGTACACTGCTAAAATGATGAAGGCTACAACCTTCAGTAAAACAGATATACACTATAACTGATAATGAACTATTTGAGTAGACCTGCTATCTTGATCAGTTCCAATGAATTGTATGTGCTCTCTGCTTCTTCACATAGATCTTTGACAGATAAATGAAATAGCTTTACTGTGCCAAAACAATTAGCATTCTACTCTGTTCCTTTTATGTCTCTTTTCTTATCATTCACATTTAGTGATCACAAATGAACTGCTATATGTATCTTCTCCAAAATATATGATCACGTAGGCTATAGGAATCCCTTCAATGCTTCTCTTGTCAGCCAAACAAAGCATGCAACATAATTAGAACTGCGCAACTCAAAATTTATAGATGCATCACTTCACCTAGTCAGCACCACCAAAATTACCCAAATGTCATGCTTCGGATGAAACATGATTAGCACCTTTGGTTAATTATCTTTGAATAATAACTAAACATGAATCTGAACATGCATATCCCATAGATAGGTGCAACTAAAGAATCAATAAAACTATTGTCGGATTTTTGAAGACAATCCTCTAAAACTATGGCTGGTAAACAGAGTAACATAACTCAACTGTTACTGAACTTTTGGATCTATGTGTATGTACATGGTAAAGTAACTATGTCTGAAACATAAAAATAACCGTGCAAGGCTTCCACATATCCATACAGAAAAGTGAATATAGTTCACTGTTGTATACTATATGTTGTCATCAATGACAAACATACAATCAACTATTTGCATAAAGGAAAATCTCCAACAATCTCCCCCTTTGACATTAATGGCAACATATAATTTAAAACACTATCAATCCAAAAGTGTATTCTTTCTTTTTTACAATCTTCTCAATATCCTCATCAAAGGTTCCTCTTCACTGCTGCATCTCCTCTGACTATGTTTTTATTTTCATGACTATATACTCCCCCTTACTATATACTCGCACTTTGACATCAATGACAAAGGATGCCGAATACAAATAAGCACAAGTACTACTCCAGAAGTAGAGTAGTCAACCACTCATCAGTCACCAAGGACTGATGCATTTACTATGAGTTCTAATCAGACTCAGGAAAGGGAATTAATCCCAGCTTCTTCCTGAGATACTCAAAAGTATCTTTTGATAGAGGTTTTGTGAATATGTTTGCCAACTGATCTTTGGTGCTCACATAATCCAACTTCACTTCTCTTTGTGCAACTTTTTCTCTTACAAAATGATATTTTATTTCTATGTGTTTTGTCTTTGCGTGCATCACAGGGTTCTTTGACATATTAATGGTGCTAGTGTTGTCACAATGAATGACAATATGATAATTAATCTGAATTCCAAAGTCTTTAATCATCTATTTAATCCAAACCATTGTTGGACAATTCATTGCAATTGCTACATACTCATCTTTTGTTGTTGACTGAGAAATACATTTCTACTTCTAGCTTGTCCAAGTAACCAACCTGTCTCCAAGAAATACTACTCCTCCTGAGGTACTATTTCTGTCATCAACGCAACCTATCCAATCTACATCTATGTACACATGAATTTCTACATTTTCTGAGTTAGGATACCATAAGCCATAGTCTATAGTTCCCTTTAAATATCTGAATATTTTTTTTATTTTCATTAAGTGATTCTGTTTAGGTTCAGCTACAAATCTCCCAACAATGCCAACTGCATTAGATATATCTGGTCTAGATTGAGTGAGATATATGAGTTTTCCAATCATGGATTTGTAAAGTGTTTTTTCAACTGCTGTGGAGTCATCATTTTTAGAAAGCTTTCTTCCTATTATCATAGGAGTGCTTACTGGCTTGCACTCTTCCATCTTGAATGTCTTTAATATCTCCTTTACATATTTATACTAATTTATGAATATACCTCTATTTTTTTCCTTTACATTTAATCCCAAAAAGTATTTTATAGGTCCAATCATGCTCATTTCAAATTCACTCTGCATCTCTTTGGCAAATTATGCACTAAGCTTGTCATTACCTCCAAAAATAATGTCATCAACAAAGATAGCAACAAGTAGTAATCCTTCAAGTGTCTCTCTGATGAATAAGTTGCAATATTTTGCTCCCTTTTTTAATCCAATCTTTGTCAAGTGACCATCAATTCTCTCATACCATGCTCTTGGGGCCTTTTTAAGTCCATAGAGGGTTTTCTTTAATCTGCATACCATGTCTAGTTTTTCTAAAAGTTTCAATCCTTCAGGATGCTCTGTGTAAACTTCTTCCTTTAAGTCACCATTCAGAAATGCTGACTTGACATCCATCTGATATACTTTGAGGTTCTTTAATGTTTCATAAGCTAAAAACAACTTTATAGCTTCCAGTCTTCTCATGGGGGAAAATGTATCAGAATAGTCAATTCCTTGTCTTTGCACATATCCTTTACATACCAATCTTTCTTTATTTCTTATCACTGTACCATCTTCATTCATTTTGTTTCTGAATATCCACTTAGTTCCAATCATATTCTTGTCACAAGTTCTAGGGACCAATTCCCATGTGCCATTCTTAATTATTTGATCTAATTCTTCTTACATTAAATTTTTCCAATCTCAATCATTGAACACACCTTCAACACTTAAGGGTTCAATTTGTGAAAGTAAACATACCTCTTCATCAATAGTTGAACCTTTTTCTCTAGATCTTGTGAAAAATTTACTGCTCCGATCTCCAATGATATGTTCTTTTGAATGGTATCTAGATGTGTATTTTGAGATTTTAGGTGTGACACTCTCATCTGTGATATGTGATTCTTCTTGACTTGGTTCAGGGTTATTGCATGATACATCAATATAGTCAAACATTTCTTCAATAATTGTTTCTTTATTGATGGGTCTATGTTCATCTTCAATCATAGGTGCATATTCATAATATCTCTCTTGAATCATGAGCTTTTCATCAATCTTCACATGTGCACTTTCAATGATTTTCTTCAACCTTAAATTAAAGCATCTATAAGCTTTTATCTTAGTAGAGTAACCAAGAAAAATACTTTCATCGCTTCTAGCATCAAATTTACCAACACCATCATATCTTTTGATGTAGCACATGCTTCCAAATATTCTGAAGTATTTTACTGTGGGTACATTACCAAACCAAAGTTCATAAGGTTTTTTGTTTGTGCCTGGTCTCAGTTGAATTCTGTCGATAGTATGAATTATTGTATTGACTGCATCTCTCCATTAGGTGTGCGCAAATTTTCTTTCAATCATGATAGTGTGTTTTGTGTCAAGTATTATCATGCTTCTTCTTTCTGCAATTCCATTTTGTTGAGGGGTTTTGGGTGCACTTAGGTGTCTTTTGATTCCATGTTCTTTGTAGTACTCAAGAAACTTGTTAGAGGTGAATTCTCCCCCTCTATCAGATCTCAGAAATTTTATCTTTAATCCATATTCATTTTCAACTTGAGCTTTAAATATTTTGAAATTCTCAAAAGCTTCAGATTTTTCTTTCAAGAATGCAACCCACATCATTCTGGAGAAATCATCAACAAAAAAAATGAAATACCTTTCACCATAGTATGATCTTGTTTGAGTAGGTCCACATAAGTCTGTATGCACTAGATCTAATTTGTTCTCTGCAAAGTTGTGTTTGCTTCTGAATGAGGTCCTCACATGCTTTCCCATCACACATTCCCTACACATAGTATCAACTGGTCTTCCAATACTAGGAAGGTCACTTACTACCTTTACATTGCTTATCTTCACTTTGTTGTCAAAATTGATATGACAAAGTCTTTTGTGCCACAACCAATTGTAATCCACTTTTGCAACAAAACAACTTACTTCAGAGTTAAGCTAAAAAACATTACCTTTGGTCTTTGAGCCTGATGCAATCATGCCTCCTTCTTTGTTGTTAATAATGTACCTATTGTTTTTTAATTCCAACTAATATCCTTTATCTAGCAATTGTCCAACACTTAGTAAGTTATGATACAAACCATCAACATATAGAACATCATCTGTCTTGTTCTTTCCATCTAAGGTGATAGATCCTCTTCCTATGATAGGTTTGGGAGTGTTATCTCCAAATCTAACCATGCCACCTTTGTACTTATCTAGATGTACAAATCTATCTTTGTCACCTTTCATGTGGTGTGAACACCCACTCTCTATGATCCAGTTTGTTCTGATGTTAGTTTGTGAAACTAAAGCCAATTCTTGTTCTTTCTTTTCATATTCAATTTCTATTTTATCAATCATTTTTTCATTATCTTTAATTGCAACAAATCCAATTTCATCTTCTCCTAAATCATCATCAGTCACACCATCTTTAGCATGATAGCATTCCTTAGTATATTTGGGTTTGTAATCTGATCTGTACTTCTTGACTCTTGTAGGACACTTGGATGCAAAGTGGCCAACTTTGTTGCATAAAAAACATTTGAATGGTAGTTGTCCTTCATATTTAGCTTTCCTTTCTTTCTTAGAAATCATAGCAATGATTTCTTCTAGTTCTGTATCAACTTCTTCTTTCTCATTATTATTGGAGATGCTCAAGGATTTCTTACCATGGACTGAGGCTTTGAAAGTTGTTTCCATTTTAGGTTTTGTCTTTAATCTTGATATCTCAAATGCTGATATTTTGCTGATCAAGGTTTCTATTTCAAAGTCCTTTGAGAATTGCATGGTTTCATCCAAGATGTTTAGCTTTCTTTCATAATTTGTTGTCAATGTAGTCATCATTTTGTCCATTATATCTTCCTTTGAAATTTCTCCACCATTGTTCCCGATTCCTTAGACTGCTTCATTAATCCTCTGATTGTAAGCTCTGATGTTTTCTTCAGGTAGCAACTCTAAATTGTTGTATATTTTCTTCCATGTCTTCATGCACGCATTCTTGGCTTGGATGTCTCCTTCAAACATGTCTTCTAGGTATTTCCAAATTGAATATGCTTTGGCTGCCTTCTTGATCTCATAAAATTCACTGTGAGATAGGGAAATAATTAGGGCTTCTTTGGAATTAGCATTCTGGGTGAATACTTTTTTTTTTTTTAGTAGAGTCTTCTTCTGCAAGGTCTTTCAAAGTAGGAACATCAATTGCATGAGTAGCAACCTCATAGATTTCAAAACCAACACACTGAAGATGTGTTATCATTTTGTTCTTCCAGTCAAGATAATTCTCTCCATCAAACTTAGGACTCTCTTTCCTGAAGTACACCATTTGATCTACCTTAAGCTGTTAGGCTTTCTCTCCAAGGCACTTGGCTCTGATACCAATTGTTGGAATAGTCCCAAGGGATAACTAAGAGGGGGGGTGAATGAGTTATCAGCTAGTTTAATTCATTTTCTCTAATTAAGTACAGAATATCATTAAGCATATACACATTAAGATAACACAAAATAAAACACCACAATTTTGGTTACAGGGAAACCAAAATAGGTAAAAACCCCAGTGGGAATTAGCACCCAAAAAGAACTGTACTTGAGTATAATAATTCATGTTAGAAGATCTTACAACCATGTTTGGAGTTGATCTTTACAATGCAAGAAATACAGTGACCTGGTTAAGGGTCAGACCCTATTAGGATTCTTTTACAAATAACCCTATTAGGGGTGAGGACTCACTGTCCAAAAGCACACTGCTAAAATAATGAGGGCTACAACCTTCAGTAAAATAGATATACACTATATCTGATAATAAACTATTTGAGTAGACCTTCTGTCTTGATCAATTCTAGTGAATTGTATGTACTCTCTACTTCTTTACATAGATCTTTGACTGATGAATGAAATAGCTTTATTGTCCCAAAATAATTAGCATTCTGCATTGTTCCTTTTCTATCTCTTTTCTTATCATTTACACTTAGTGATCACAAATGAACTGCTATATCTATCTTCTCTAAAAGATATGATCACGTTGGATGTAGGAATCCCTTCAATGATTCTCTTCTCAGCCAAACTAAGACAACAACATAACTAGAACCGCGCAGCTCAAAATGAATAGACGCATTGCTTCACATAGTCGGATCCACCAAAATTACCCAAACATCATGCTTCAGATGAAACCTGATTAACACCTTTGGTTAATTATCTTTGACTCATAACTAAACATGAATCTGAAAACACATATCCTATAGATAGGCACAACTGAAGAATAAATAAAACTACTATCGGATTTCTGAAAACAATCCTCTAAAACTGTGGCTGGTAAATAGAGTAACATAACTCAACTATTACTGAACTTCTAAATCTGTGTGTATGCACATGGTATAGTAATATCTCTGAAACATAAAAATAACTGGGAAAGGATTCCATATATCCATATAGAAAATTGACTACAGTTCACTGTTGTATACTATATGTTGTCATCAATGACAAACATACAGTTTGTCATGCCCAAAACTAGGGCAAAACACACAAACAATTTTTTTTTTAAAAACACAAGTACATACAACTAACAATGGATGTGTTGAGGTAATGTGATATCATGGTGAAGTTAGTCTTCGAGTTGCAAGGTATATTCATAGATTGATTTAGGGTCACACCACATACAGATGCAGAGTTGGAACATCAACTTGTCACACGGGTTACATGAACTCTTGGGTCAGGCTGAATTAACTATGGTTTAATAATTAACCATGTGTAGTATCGTGATGGTAATTAATTGTTATGAACACATGTTGAATTAGGTTGACGTAGTAATTAGTTTAATTCTTAACCTTGATTACAACTTAATCCTTTTAAATCTAGTACCAATTCTCTTTCGACATTAACTACTAATTTAAAACTAATAATCAAGATCTAATCTAATCCTTATCCTACAAAAAATCAATTTTAATTAAATTCTCCCCAAAACAAAAATACACATGCAACTATAGTCTATTAATCCCCTAATAGAAAATTTAATTAACCTCTAATAGAAATTTAAATTAACCTCTAACCCTTTTTGAACACATGAGCAACATATTTCAATTTGTCATAATAAAATTAAATTAACAACTAACTATACATTTTACATAAAAACTAAAGCTATTAATCTAGTAATTAAACTACACCATTAAATAACAAGTATATCTATAAAATGAACTACATAATTTAAAATAAAACAATAAATAAATAAATCTATTTAACTAACTTAAACTATCTTAATATCCACTAACTATCCTACTAACTACCCTACTCATCTACTAACCTACTAACCTACTAACTAGCTTACTAACCTACTTACTAGCTTACTAATCTATCCCATCACCCCTCCCTTCCCCCTTGGCCCACGTGCCAAGTGGGAGAGGTGACAAGACACAAAAGGACAAAGGCTACATAGGGGGTCAAATTTCTTCATGGAGGCAAGTGTAGGTTTAAGGGGACATTAACATTGGGGCCCACCAAACATAATAACATTAATCCCAAAGGAAGGGATTTCACATGGCAAGGGTAGTTGATCATGTTAGCAAGAAAGGACATGACAACAAGGAGAAAGTGGGGCATGACTTGGGGAGGGTGGTGCTAAACCCAAGTAATATGTTGTAGCCCCCTTTTGCATTTAAATTTTTTTTTCTTTAAACATTTAAACTAGTCCCATCCTACGCCCAAGGGGTAAAAAGGTAAGGGAGAAGGTATGTATCGGGCCCACAGGGATGGGTGCAAAGCAAAGGTAAGACTAATTTAGAAATTAGTAATTAGCAACAAGGTTAGGTTAGGGGGGTTAGAATACTAACTCTAATTAGCAAGAGCATCTTGGGAAGGGAGTATTCTCTATGGCAAAGAGAATTATTTCCCTTCCCATATAAACTCTAGAGAGCATTTTTCCTCTAAAAATCTGGGAAGTGTCATTGGTATAATTTGGTTTTAGCTTCTGTTATTGATATTATTGAATTCATTATTGGAGTAGCTAATTGTATGCATTTGATTTATTTTATTATTGCAATACACTAAGTGAACTATAAATTGAATATTAGTATTAGTTGATTTTTACATTAATATACTAACTTGTATGATTTACTATTGTTATCAAGTTTATCTTTCCTTCTCAAGAATTGAGGTTGCAATGAAGATTTTAAGGTAGAGTATTGAACCTATTGAAATAGAATTAAGATTTCCAAAGAAAGAATGGAGTGCCTTTAACTTGAAAACTTACAATCAAATACATTATAGAGATTACAAGATTCATAATTCCACAAGATTTTATATGCTATGAAAAACTATTACATTGTCTTTCTTCTCAATATTGGATACCATTCTACCATGAATGATTAACTTGATTATTCTAAAAAATAGAATACAATAGGCATGAAACTAAAGACTCTTCATTTACATTATGGTATCCTTCAAAATAAAACTACACATCTTCAAGATGGATGATCTATACAATCAGTGGATAACTTACAATGTTTATTTCTTTAATGAGGCCATTACATAATGAATAAGAGATCTTCACATCCTACTTTATAAATCTTTCAATATGAACATTACAACACTCAACAAGAAATGAATCTCAATACAAAAGGAGTAACCATGCAACATTAAAGTTTCTCTCACACAACTACACCAAAATAGAGGTTTCTCCTAAGCTCTTCCACAATCATCTTAACTTCAAAACCTGCAAATACATGAGGAGAACCATGGAAAGCTCACCTCCCATCCTAGGTCTCAAGGAGACCACCGTCGAGCTAGGAGAATCGGTAGCCAACGGGTGACAATCACACATCGATATACATGAATACAACAAAAAAGAACACCCTCCCAAGGCTTGCACAAATGGATTCACCATGAACCCATAACAAGGGGTGAAGGTGGATTTTCATGTAAGAGAATGAAAAAATAATACATTCAAATAACATGCCTCTTCAAGGCTAAAACCACATACATCTTTCCATCCAATCTTCTCCTTATCTCCCCCAAAATTAGGATCAAATACAATGGCATGCAAGGGCCCATACACCTTGTATTTTTTCCCCTCTTCTCTCCATGAGAAGAGACTCTACACTATCTTAGAATCCAACTAACCCCTTCTCCCACGCATGGCCACTTCTTCCCTATCCAAGGGTGAGTAATGCCATCACACCCTTCACAAAACTCCCATATTCAAAATAAAGATAAAACCATAACCAAGAATTCAAACCCAAAATCCCATCCTCTTACATAACAACAATACAAATACATTTCACATATGGAAGAGAATGAAAAGAAACATACAAATCTATTTGCAACAAAACAAGGCACTTTCATGGCAATGGAGACCAACCTTCACAATGTGTTATGGAAAATAAATTTTGAGAAGAGCCCAATCTCTTATGAATTTTCCATCCAAACCTTACTGTCTCTAAAAGTAGAGAGTGGGTGAACCCCCACTAACTCTACCAAGGGTCTCTAAAAAGACCTCCAACTTCTACCCACCCACCAACATTAAATTCAGACTTGACCCCAAAGTCCTTTTGGCTTTTCCTTGTCCCCTATCATAAATGCCAGATTGGAAAGGAGTGTGGGCTTGGGTAAAAGGTCAAGTCTTACTCCATTTTCGAAGCATGTAGAAAATGGGTCATAAAATAGGTCACCAAGGCTACTAGGGGATTCTAGATGTGTTAAAAACATTCCTAACCCATACCCCTATCACTAAGGTACTAGGATTTTGCTAAATTTGACCCTTAGTACCTCTTTTTGGCCTCTAAAAGTGGCTAGAAAAGAATTAAATCTAAATGATCAAATTGGAAAAACTTTGCAAGTATCTCCAACAAGGGATTTAATTAGGTTCCTAAAGAATCAGTTAGGCTTAGGTTTACATTGCCAACCTTAGTAGACATGTCATTACATAAACACATAACGAGTGTCAAGTGACACTATAAAATGACATAATACAATATTGACATGTCACTAATTACATAATGAAAACACCTAATACATACATACAATTTTATGGTCACGAATAAAATCATTTAACAATGAGGTTTGAACCTCTTCATTAGGTTCGACCTTGGATTTATAGTTTGCACATAATGTTGGTTACTGATTCTCTGACTGATTTCATTATTCTCTTTCCTGCACACTAAACTCGAGCATCAGTAGTCCAAGATAATAAAATCACATGCAATATACATATTCAATTCATACTTAGCAACATTAATCAATAGGCATAATTAAATTCCTAATTACAATTTTCATACAGAAATGTTTAAAACATAATAATTCCATAATCATCATCACATAACATCCATGAAATAATAAAGTCTAATCATGATCTGATCTTCTCATCAATTTACCTATCTAAACATGTATAATCAAAATCAACCACATGTTCTAGGTCTAATTCATATCAGAATGTAATCCATACAATATAATCATCATCATAAACCTAATATCTCGAGTCTCTGTCAGGATAATCAAAAAGTGTATCAATGTATCAAAATATAAGGTATCAAAGTGTGAACAAATAGTAATGCTATGATGGGTCAGGGTGAGGCCTCTCATCCTCCCCCTCTAGACATGAACTTCCTCTTGGAGTTCATCAAAAAGGTATGGGTACTGTGATCTCATCTATGTTGCATCCTCCCATGAAGCCGTGACCTCATCATAACAATCCCACTGGACCCTAACCTGGTCTAGCTCTTGGCCTCAAATTGCAAGGGTTCATCAGGCTATAATATGAATGGGCTCTAGTGCTAGCTATCTGTCTGACTCCACCTGCAAGGAATCCCAATCTATAATGTGAGACTCATCATAAATATATTTCTGTAACATAGATACATAAAACACATCATGGATGCATGACAGGCTGGGTGGCAAGGCTAGACGGTAGGCAACTGGTCCTATCCTCTCCAATATCTCAAAAGGACCAACAAAGTGAGGTGCTAACTTAGAGCCATTTCCAAAATGGATTGGACTCTTATGCGGGCACACCCTCAAGAAGACCCTATCTCCAACCATATACTCATGATCAACCCACTTCACATCTGCATACTTCTTCTTTCGATCCTCAGCCTCTCTAAGACATTGTCTAATCAAGACTACCTGCTGATCCATATCCTTGACCAACTAAGGTCCAATAGATACTCTATCCTTGATCCAGTCCCAACTAAGTGGTGTCCTGCATGGTCTACCATACAAGGTCTGATACGGCGGCATACCTATAGAAGAATGATGCCCATTATTATAGGTGAACTCGACTAGATGTAGGTATTCCTCCCACTTGACCTAATGGTCCATCACATACATACATAACATATCCTCTAACACCTGGTTAACCCTCTCTATCTGTCCATCTGTTTGAGGGTGATATTTCATACTTAAATTTAGTCTAGTGCCCAACGTTGCCTGTAACTCTCTCCAAAAAGCTGATGTGAAAAAGGAGTCTCTATCAAAGATGATCTTACAAGGAATGCCATGAAGTCTAAAAATATCCCACAAAAAGACCTAAGCTACATTTCATGTTGTGAATGTAGTACACACGGGTGAGAAGTGGGAAACCTTGGTCAACATGTCAACTGTCACCAAGATGGCATCATGGTGGTGAGAAGACATAGGGAGACCAACAATGAAGTCCATATATATAGTATCCCACTTCCACTCAGCAATCTCATGTGGCTGCAAGAGCCCACCTGGATGACTGTGCTCTGCCTTCACTCTCTGGCACTCTAGACATCTAGCAACTATGTTGGCAATCTGCAATCTCATGCCTGGCCAATGATACAACTGTCTCAGATTGGCATGCAACTTCTTAACTCTTGGATGAGCTGCATAAGGTGCTTTGTGAGCCTTAAGCACAATAAACTCTCGCAAGTCACCCGTAGAAGGTACATAGATGCATCCCCTATGACGTAGAAGTCCATTGGACTCTAAAGAATACTATGCAAATCTCCCCACAAGGGGTCTCTGAGAATGGATAAACTGGAAAACCTCCACATATAATCCATCCTTTGGAAAGTGATGCAAAATGCACTCCCTCAAATCTGTACTAGAAGTCATAGATGAGAGCTCATGTCACCTCCTACTCAAGGCATATACAACTACATTCTCCTTCCCTTTGATGTAATGAACATCAAAATCATACTCACACAAAAACTCCATCCATCTCCTCTACCTAGAATTAAGATTGGGCTATGTAAAGATATACTTTAGGCTTTGGTGATATGAATGAAGTTCAAATTGGTGACCTAGAAGGAAGTGTCACCATCTCACTAAGGCATGAACCATCGCTATGAGTTCTAGATCATGAGTAGGATAATTAAGCTCATGAGTCTTTAGCTTCCTAGAATCAAAAGCTATAGGATGACCCTCCTACATAAGGACTTCTCCAAAACCATCTAATGAAGCATCCGTACATACAACAAAATCTTTTGAAGGATCTGGCACTGCTAAAATCGGTGCGCTAGTGAGGGCTCTCTTAAGTTCCTAGAAAGCTCTCTCACACTTCTCTGTCCATTCATACTTCTTCCCCTTTCTCTAAAGGGAAGTGATAGGATGAGCTATTCTAGAAAATCCTTCCATAAAGTGTCTGTAATACCCTGCTAAGCCCATAAAACTTCCGACCTCAGTGACACTAGTGGGTGCTGGCCAATCCATAATGGCTCTAATCTTTGATCGGTCTACAGAGATCCCATTTCTAGATATAACATGACCAAGATAATGCACCTTAGGTCTAAAGAAGGCACACTTTGACAAGCTTCCGTATAACTGATTCTCTCTCAAACACTGTAGAACCTGTCTCAGATGCTCCTCCTCATTGCGAGAATATATCAAAGTGTCATCAAGGAACACTACCACAAATTTATCCAAGAATGTACGAAATAATCCATTCATGAGGCTCATGAACATAGCTGGAGAATTTGTGAGGCCAAGTGGCACTACTATGAACTCATAGTGACCATACCTCATGCGAAAAGAAGTCTTGTGGATATCACTTTCCACAATCCATAATTGATGGTACTCTGACTTCAGATCTATCTTTGAGAACACTCAAGCACCCTACAACTGATCAAACAAATCATCAATCATGGGGAGTGGATATCGGTTCTTAATTATTACTTTATTCAACTGTCAACAATCAATGCACAATCTAAGTGATCTATCCTTCTTCTTCACAAAAATCACTAGTGCACCCCAAGGTGATACACTAGGTCAGATATGCCCTTTCTCCAAGAGCTCTTCTAACTGAATCTTGAGCTCATTGAGCTCATGTGTGGTCATCTTGTAAGGTGCTCTAGATATGGGCTCAGCTCCTGGTACAAGGTCTATGTGAAAATCAACTGCCCTAGGTGGAGGCATACCAGGTAGCTCAGTAGGAAATACATCTGCAAACTCCTGAAGAATAGGATAATCCTTGAGTGAAGGCTCCCCCTCTAAATCCTCCTCTCTATCACTAATGGTGATGGAAAATAACTGACATCCCTTCCGTACGCACCACCTAAGCTACACAGCAAAAAATCATGCAAAGGGATATGAGTCTTTGTATCCCAAATATCACCATAGAATTGCCATGATCATCAACACACTCAACCCTCTTCTGACAAAAATCCATCTTGGCACTGTGGGCATATAGCCAATTCATGCCAAGGACTACATCATAAGAACCTAGTGGGGTAATGCAGAGATTATTCATCATGATTAAGTCTCCAATCTAAATCTAACAACTGTGAACTAAGGAACTAACAGACACTCTAGCTCCTAAAGCTAAATCGACCTCCCAACCGACATCATGTCTAACTACCACCAGCCCACAACGCTCCACTACATAGGGAGATATAAAGGAGTTTGTGGCTCCTGAATCAAACAAAATAGAAACACTGATACCATGAATCATACATGTGGCCTCTATGACTGTGGCCTAGTGCTCGGCCTGGCGGTTATCAACCGTAGAAAAAAATTTATGGGATCTACTCATATCTCCAACTGCAAGCTCTGAGGTATCCCCTCTCTAACCACTAGCTGACTATCCATGTGGGCACTCTCACTATATGACCCATACCACCGCAAGTGTAACATGGCCCTCAAGCCTGAATCTGAACTCCCTGTGATCTAGATTGCTATGGTTGTCTGGTCCTACTAGAACCACTATAACCACCCCTAGAAGACTATTGAGTCCTAGCTAGCTGTGCCTGAGGGGTCTATGTCCTCTAATCATGTCTAGGACTCTGAGACTGCCACTATTTGGGGTTAGAGCCCTGATAACCTTATGAAGGCATCTGTCAAGAATCCTACTGAGATCTCTGCTGCTGAGACTGTTGACCCTTAAAGGATCCTACTGAGTGATTCTAGTTCCCCTTCCAAGGGGGTCTCTACTATCCTGACTGCTAGGAAGAAGGGTTTCGGTGCTGAGACCGATCCTGAGACTCCTATCTAGTACAGATGTCCTTGGCTACAAGTGTCATCTCAACTATCTCTCTGAATATGGTAGGAAAGGCTAGGCATACTGTGCCCTGAAGAGATAGATTAAGTCCCTTAATGAAATGGTGGATATGTAGTTTCTCATCCTTCATGTAATCAACATAGGAAAGGAGGCCAAGAAATAGACTCTCATACTGGGCCACTGTGAGGCCTCTCTGCTGGAGATCATACAACTCCTCTATTTGTCTTTGTTTGAAATGCTCGAAGAGATACCTCTCTCGAAATTGGGCTACAAAAGACTCCCAAGTGAGAGTGTCAATACTCACTATTAGAAATTAATCTTTACTTGCATTATGGAAGTAGGAGATTCCCATGGAATCCCTACACCTATTTTGTCCTCTTATGAGGATAATTCATTTTATGTATTTATTATCCCTTGGTTGTATTATTTAAATGGGATAAACCAAGGTATCCCCTAGATTCCTCCCTAAGAGGAAATAACACAAGTGGCACACACTTTATGAATGTGGCACACATGCTCATAGGAGTTACACTTCAAACTCCTTCCATCTCTACTTAAGAGATGATTCTCCTCTTTCTTTGTAACACAAGCACTAGTTGTAGCACTTCGTCACTTCAAGTGACTCATTGTATGAGCTTGGCTCTCTCTCTCTCTCTCTCTCTCTCTCTCTCTCTCATGTTCTTAGGCAATTTTCCCATTCATATTTATTCATAGGGTTTTTTTTATGCTTTTTCCCCTTCAAAATCTTGTCTCCTTGTCTTGCTTTTGGTGAATGCTCCTAGTTTTCTTATTTATTCATGGTATATCTCTTTACTCATTGCTCTTTGGTTTAAAAAATTTCCTTGCTCCTCATTTTTTATTTATTTTCAACATGGTATCAAAGTAGATTGGTTTAATCCATTTTTTAGTATACAGGTGAAGGAGCTACCATATCTTGGAGCACTCCAAATTTCAAAGACCTCTTGAGAGAGTTTATTTCATATTTTTTTTTACTAATATTATTGAAAAAAAAATTAAATTTGTGTGCAGGTTATTACATATTTATATTTTATTTTGTTGCAGAACTATCCATTTTGCTATATCTATTTAAAATCTAATCTTCTTCCATGTAGGTTTTTTTTTTTTTTAACAACGTTCTTTCAAGATCTGTGACTGTTTTGTTTCTAATCTCTAGTTTTTTATCTCTAGATATACATCTCTGCATGTTTATCAACGTTTATCTAATTTCTAACCTTTTTCATCTTTGTTTATTCATTTATCTCTGCTGGTTGTTTCATATCTCTATATTTGTTTATTAGATCTTTTTGCTCATCTATGCTCACGATTCTCTTCTGTCATTATCTATAGAATATATATATATATATATATATATCTTTTCTATTCTTTATCTGATATTTGTAGGATCTCTAATTCCTTGGCTTCACACCCTCATCCCTTATCTCCACCTTCACCCTACTCCATTTACTTCTCCCTCATTGCTTTAATGCGCAGCAGTTTTATATCTTTGCGCAGGTTTCACACCCCTTAACCCTGCACAGCTTCTTGTTACCTTCCTTGTGCTTCCTTCTTAGCATACTTTCCTCCTTCCTATGCAACAGACCTTGTATTAATAATCTATTATTCATTGTGCAGCATCTTGTGAATCTTTAATGATCTTTCTGTGAGCACTCTTTATTTTTGCCTAGACTTCTGTTACTCTCCTCACCTCTCTTCTTTGATCCTCATTGTCTTTTCTTTCATTACCTTTCCCTTATGCAAGCCTTAGTATTTCTTGGTGCAACATATACTTAAACATTCTTACTTTGCACAGGGAAGAGTGGTGTTCCATAGCAGCCACTTTCATTCTTCTTTTGCAGCTCCTCATTCTTCCTCTACCTTCTTTCCTTTTCCTTCTTTGTGCTATTTTTTTCCTTTCCCCCTATGCAACCTATTTGGTATCCACTGTGTTCATTTAATAGAAGAATCAGCTTGGTCATTAACATGTGCAGGAAGCAGCAAAAAAATTTTAAACCACAACAAAAATATTTTTAAACTATTGCTTTAGCATTTCATCTTTTAAAATGTTTGTTTTCATTCATTACAAACATTTTTTGTTTACTTCTTCCCCATGACACAACCGAAGGAAAAAAAATTTGATGCGAAGCACTCCAACACTCGGTATCAATGAGATAGACAAAGGTAATACATGCACCAAAATTCCTTGAATTTGCAGATTAGAGCATGCATATTGACTAATACTGGTCGAGAATGATTTATATAATATTTTTGAATGGTTTATAATGGTTACCTCAAACATTATCGTGTGAAGTAACATCAAATGTTCTGTCGAATATTTTCATTGGGCATAATTTAATTAAAATTTTGTGTTGTAGAGGATTAATAGGGGGTTTTTTTAATTATTGAGCCTGAATATACATATATATATACGGCAACTCTTCTATTGTTAAGTAATAATTTTTTTTCTTAGTAATATTTTTTCTGGAGACTAAAGTTAGCGCCAAAATATTGAGCGCCATTATCGCGAGTAAATATCATTGTCGGGAGTTACATGTGTGGAGCAATATCATGAATATATTTCCTATGCATGATTGCATGCTGGACAACATAGAATCTTCCTGGTAAAGTCTCAAGCAATGGGCATGATATCTAATACTGGTATCTGAGCATTGCCTTTTTCCATACGTTTTTTTCAATCAAACTTGTCAGATTTGTAACGGTTCTTCTGTAGGTGCATTGATTTATTCTTCTGACTTCTTCTATAGCTCTATCATAGTTTTTAATCATAAAGTTTTGTTTTCTTATCATTTCAAATTATATCATTTTTTATTGCAGGCTTATAATTATAACTTTTTTGGATTTTTGCAGGGTCCCTTCCTCTAGATTCTTAGTTTATTTTTAACAACTCCTTTTAAAAATTATCAAAGTTTATAATAAAGTTTAATCTTAAAACCATTTTAATTTTTTTAAAATCATTTATTTTTAAATTTTTATTCATTTTTTTGCTTAATATTTTTTATATATCATCTTAAAACCATTTCCAGTTTATCAATATTAACTTTACTCAATATTTATTCAAATTTTAGTTTATCAAAAAGTTTAATCATTTAATCATTAATGCTGCAATTTAAACTTACAAGCTCCAATTATATTGTTTGGAAGACACACATGTCTGATATTCTTAAATCTTGACATCTTTTGGATATTGTTTCTACACCAAATTTGAAACCAGCATCCACCGCTCCTCAGGCTGAACAGGATACCTGGTAGTTCAAAGATGAGGAAGCATTTGGTCTAATAGGATTCTCGTTAAATCTAGATTTATATCATCTTATCTCAGATTGTACTGAGGCTCATCAGGCCTGGCATGTCTTGGAGAACACATTTCAAACTCATGAGAAACCTTTTCCTCTTATTAATCAAGAAAATCAAATTTCTACACTGCAATGTGACACTATTTATCCTTTAAATGATTTTCCTATTTGGGATGACCCATGTGATGATGCTTGTTTTTTGGATGATCCCCTAGCTACCTATTTTCCTCATAGAGATAACATGTTTCAGTTTGATGATGTTTCTTATTCTCATACTTATTCTGCTTTTGATGATATTTTAGAATAAGAAGATGAAATTATTGATACATTTCTTAATGTCACTTTGCCCTCATGTATTACAAGAGATGATGTTCCTATTTTCTCCAAAGTGGATTGTGAATTTTGTGACACTCAAATGGTTATTATGGAGGACCAACCTCCTTCTCTAAACTATAATCTTCCTCATTATGATAATGGTAATATTATTGATAGTAACTATACTAGCTCTACTTTTGATTTTGCATCTCGTGATGATTTCATTTGGTTTACAAAATATCTTTATGAAATGAATGATGTATTTAATGACTCTCAATCTATTTTTACTTTATCAGATTTTACTGATTTATATCTAAAGGGAGATCCCCTTGTGGTTATTATCATTTTTCAGGTAATATTTCTTGTAGAAGAAACTATGATCAATCTCAATGTGTACTTGAACATTTGGGCCTATCTCAACAAGAACCTAAACCTGTGTATTACAACACTCAAAGGACCCCTATTTCATGATCAAAGCATATATCAATTCACCATCACCTCATATTAACACAAAGTGAAGACAAGCAAATTTACCTCCTCTACTATGAGAAAGATTATCAAGTTGCAGTTTTTTGTAAAACCCTAAGTAAAGATTAAAGGGGGGTGTTAGAAATTAATCTTTACTTGCATTATGTAAGTAGGAGATTCCTATGGAATCCCTAGACCTATTTTGTCCTCTTATGAGGATAATTCATTTTATGTATTTTATTATCCCTTGGTTGTATTATTTAAATGGGATAAACCAAGGTATCCCCTAGATTCCTCCCTAAGAGGAAATAACACAAGTGGCACACACTTTATAAATGTGGCTCACATGCTCATAGGATTTACACTTTAAACTCCTTCTTCCATCTCTACTTAAGAGATGATTTTCCTCTTTCTTTGTAACACAAGCACTAGTTGTAGCACTTCGTCACTTCAAGTGACTCATTGTATGAGCTTGGCTCTCTCTCTCTCTCTCTCTCTCTCTCTCTCTCTCACATTCTTAGGCAATTTTCCCATTCATATTTATTCATGGGGGTTTTTTTATGTTTTTCCCCCTTCAAAATCTTGTCTCCTTGTCTTGCTTTTGGTGAATGCTCCTATTTTTTTGATTTATTCATGGTATATCTCTTTACTCCTTGCTCTTTGGTTTAAACAATTTCCTTGCTCCTCCTCATTTTGTTGTTATTTTCAATACTCACTCCACTTATAGATACCTCCTAGTCCCACCAAGTGGAGGCCTTCTCTTATAGGAGATGGACTGCAAGTCATTCCTTTAGATTACTCCCATAAGGGTGCAATCCAAAACATCATTGTAAACTCTGTAACTAGGCCTCTGCTATTGACCCATCAATGGATCCCAAAAAAAAGGGTGGCTAGAGTCATAATAACTCTCAAACCTCATCTCAAACATCTCTAGGGGGTCTCTCTCTGGCACGTATCTCATGCTCACATGGTATTACAACCCGATGAACTGACTCACCCTCATGATCACCATGACCCTTAACAGACCTAGGTGGGGGACTCCTACTTCTCTCTCAGCTAACTGCTCTATCATCTTCTGAAATATGTACTTCCCCTTTAGGAATCTGCTGCTGAACTATGGGTGGTAGTCTCTACTAAATCACCCCAATCAGATTTTGGAGAACATCCAAAATATCCTGGTTAGGGTTCCGAGGTGGTGGAAGTGGTGGAGGTGGTGGATCCTCCTATTCTGCCCCAACATTTGTAGCTCTACAACCTCTACCTCATCAGGCAGCTCATGTGATGGCAGACATCCTTCACAATAATTTAAGTTTGAATGAGTTGAAATGTAATGGGTTAGGATCCTAGTGTTGAAACCTGGCTCTGATCCCAAAATATCATGCCCAAAACTAGGAAAAAATACAGACAATTTTTTAAAAAAAAACACAAGTACATAAAACTAACAATAGATGTGTTGAGGTAATGTGATAGCATGGTGAAGTTAGTCTTTGAGTTGCAAGGTATATTCATAGATTGATTTAGGGTCACACCACATACGGATGTAGAGTTGGAGCATCAACATGTCACACGGGTTACATGAACTCTTGGATTAGATTGAATTAACTATGGTTTTATCTTTAACCATGTGTAGTATCGTGATGGTAATTAATTGTTAAGAACACATGTTGAATTAGGTTGACCTAGTAATTACTTTAATTCTTAACCTTGATTACAACTTAATCCATTTAAATCTAGTACCAATTCTCTTTCAAAATTAACTACTAATTTAAATCTAATAATCAAGATCTAATCTAATTATTATCCTACAAAAAATCAATTTTAATTAAATTCTCCCCCTAAAAAAAATACACATGCAACTATAGTCCATTAATCCCCTAATAGAAAATTTAATTAACCACTAATAGAAATTTAAATTAACCTCTAACCCTTTTTGAACACATGAGCAACATATTTCAATTTGTCATAATAAAATTAAATTAACAACTAACTATACATTTTACATAAAAACTAAAGCTATTAATCTAGTAATTAAACTACACCATTAAATAACAAGTATATCTATAAAATGAACTACATAATTTAAAATAAAACAATAAATAAATAAATCTATTTAACTAACTTAAACTATCTTAATATCCACTAACTATCCTACTAACTACCCTACTCATCTACGAACCTACTAACCTACTAACTAGCTTACAAACCTACTTACTAGCTTACTAATCTATCCCATCACCCCTCCCTTCCCCCATGGCCCGCATCCCAAGTGGGAGAGGTGACAAGACACAAAAGGAAAAAGGCTGCATAGGGTGTCAAATTTCTTCATGGAGGCAAGTGCAGGTTTAAGGGGACATGAACATTGGGGCCTGCCAAACATAAAAACATTAATTCCAAAGGAAGGGATTTTGCATGGCAAGGGTAGCTGATCATGTCAGCAAGCAAGGACATGACAGCAAGGAGAAAGTGCCACATGACTTGGGGAGGGTGGTGCTAAACCCAAGTAATATGTTGCAGCCCCTTTTTACATTAAAATTTTTTTTTTCTTTAAACATTTAAACCAGTCCCATCCTGTGCCCAAGGGGTAAAAAGGTAAGGGAGAAGGTATGTGTGGGGCCCATGAGGATGGGTGCAAAGAAAAGGTAAGACTAATTTAGAAATTAGTAATTAACAATAAGGTTAGGTTAGGGGGGTTAGAATACTAACTCTAATTAGGAAGAGCATCTTCGAAAGGGAATATTCTTTGTGGCAAAGAGAATTATTTCCCTTCCCATATAAATTTCAGAGAGTATTTTTGCTCTAAAAATCTGGGAAGTGTCATTGGTATAATTTAGTTTTATCTTCTCTCATTGATATTATTAATTTTATTATTAGAGTAGTTAATTGTATGCATTTGATTTATTTTATTATTGCAATACCTTAAGTGAACTATAAATTGAATATTAGTATTAGTTGATTTTTACATTAATATACTAACTTGTTTGATTTACTATTGTTATCAAGTTTATCTTTCCTTCTCAAGAATTGAGGTTGCAATTAAGATTTTAAGGTAGAGTATTGAACCTATTGAAATAGAATATATATTTCTAAAGAAAGAATAGAGTGTCTTTAACTTGAAAACTTACAATCAAATACATTATAGAGATTACAAGATTCATAATTCCACAAGATTTTATATTCTATGAAAAACTATTACATTGCCTTTCTTCTCAATATTGGATATCATTCTACCATGAGAGATTAACTTCATTATTCTAAAGAATAGAATACAATAGGTATGAAACTAAAAACTCTTCATTTACATTATGGTAATTTTTCAAAATACAACTGCACATCTTCAAGATGGAAGATCTATATAATCAATGGATAACATACAATGTTTCTTTCTTTAATGAAGCTATTACATAATGAATAAGAGCTCTTAACATCATACTTGATAAATCTTTCAATATGAATATTACAACACTCAATAAGAAATGAATCTCAATACAAAAGGAGTAACCATGCAACATTAAAGATGCTGTCACACAACTACACCAAAATAGAGATTTCTCCCAAGCTCTTCCACAATCATCTTGAATTCAAAATTTTCATATACATGAGGAGAACCATGGGAAGCTCACCTCCCATCCTAGGTCTCTAGGAGACCACCCCTGAGCTAGGAGAATTGGTAGCCAACGGGTGACAATCAAACATCCACATACATGAATACAAAAACAAAGAACACCCTCCCAAGGCTTGTACAAATAGATTTACCATGAACCCATAGCAAAGGGGTGAAGGTGGATTTCCATATAGGAGAATGCCAAAATAATACATTCAAATAACATACCTCTTTAAGGCTAAAACCACATACATCTTTCCATCTAATCTTCTCTTTATCTCCCCCAAAATTAGGATCAAATACAATGGCATGTAAGGGCCCATACACCTTTCATTTTTTTCCCTCTTCTCTCCATGAGAAGAGACTATACACTATCATGGAATCCAACTAACCCCTTACCCCATACATGGCCATTTCTTCCTTATTAAAGGGTGAGTAATGTCATCACACCCTTCACAAAACTTCCATATTCAAAACAAAGATAAAACCATAAGCAAGAATTCAAACCCAAAATCCCATCCCCTTACATAACAACAATACAAATACAATTCACATATGCAAGAGAATGAAAAGAAACATACAAATCTACTTGCAACAAAATAAGAAACTTTCATGGAAATAGAGGCCAACCTTCACAATGTGTTATGAAAAATTAATTTTTAGAAGAGCCCAATCCCTTATGCTTTTTCTATCCAAACCCTAATGTCTCTAAAAGTAGAGTGTGGGTGAACCCCCAATAACTCTACCAAGGGTCTCTAAAAAGACCTCCAACATATACCCACCCACCAACATTAAATTCAGACTTGATCCCAAAGTCTTTTTGGCTTTTCCTATTCCCCTATCATAAATGCCAGATTGGAAAGAAGTGTGGGTTTGGGTAAAAGGTCAAGACTTACTCCATTTTCGGAACATGTGGAAAATTGGTCATAAAATAGGTCACCAAGGCTACTAGGGGATTCTAGATGTGTTAAAAACATTCCTAACCCATATCCCTATCACTAAGGTAGTAGGATATTGTTAAATTTGACCCTTAGGACCTCTTTTTGCCCTCTAGAAGTGGCTAGAAAGGAATTAAATCTAAATGATCAAATTGGTGGAACTTTGCAAGTATCTCCAACAAGGGGTTTAATTAGGTTCCTAAAGAATTAGTTAGGCTTAGGTTTACATTGCCAACCTTAGTAGACATGTCATTACATAAATACATAACGAGTGTCAAGTGACACTATAAAATGACATAATACAACATTGACATGTCACTAATTACATATTGAAAATACCTTATACATACATACAATTTTATGGTCATGAATAAAATCACTTAACAACGAGGTTCGAACCTCTTCATTAGGTTTGCCCTTGGATTTATAGTTTGCACATATGCTTGATTATTGATTCTCTGAATAATTCCATGGTTCTCTTTCCTGCAAACTAAACTCGAGCATCTGTAGTCCAAGATAATAAAATCACATATAATATACATATTCAATTCATACTTAGCAACATTAATCAATAGGAAGAATTAAATTCCTAATTACAATTTTCATACAGAAATGTTTAAAACATAATAATTCCATAATCATCATGACATAACATCCATGAAATAATCAAGTCTAATCATGATCCGATCTTCTCATTAATTCACCTATCTAAACATGTATAATCAAAATCAACTACATGTTCTAGGTCTAATTCATATCAGAATGTAATCCATAAAATATAATCGTCATCATAAACATAATATCTTGAGTCTCTATCAGGGTAATCAAAAAGTGTATCAATGTATCAAAACATAAGGTATCAAAGTGTGAACGAACAGTAATGCTATGATGGGTCAGGCTGACGCCTCACACAGTCAACTATTTGCACAAAGGAAAATCTCAAACACTAGTCCCCACTCATTAGTGCTACTGTTGTCTCATGAACAACAATAGTTTTTTTTATCTTATCATGTTGAAATGACTCCCAAAACAGCCATGAACTAAATTTAGAGAACATAATGATGTGGTAATACTTTTATTCCATTAATGTAATAGTGGATAAAAAATTTAACATAATGTAAAGAATATTATTTAAATTATGTTTCAAAAACTTTTTTTGAGTACAACATTCCAAAATATGGTTCATATGTATCTCTTTCAAGAATTAGTTTTATTTTTGTTTTGTTTAGTGTAGTAATTTTTCATTCAATTGGTAGACATCATGTAATAAATTATGGATAAACATGAATTGAATAATATATTTTTTAGATTGTGAAATATTTTCCTCACTTGATGTAACCTCCTAGTGAAAACTCTAAAAATATCACCTTCAGAAAATATTTGTGGAAGAGAATGATTATTCAAGTACATGTATCTCACTTTTTTCCTTCAATGTAACATGACTTTTCTTCTTGAGTACAACACTACACAATATGCTTAATATTTTTCTAATATAGTAAGTTTTCATTCATTCAATACACATCACACCATAAACTATGGATAAGTATTTCACATGAACAATATTATTTTTAGATTTAGAAATATTTTCTTTTTGATGCAACCTCCTAAAAGAAATTTGATAAATGCAACTTTCAGAAAAGTGTCTTTGGAAGAGGATGATTATAAGTTGTTTATCTCTCTTTTCCCTATAATTCTAAAGGAGCAGTCCTATTTGTATGCACCCTAAAATGGTCGCCTAGACTTTGGGCCCCATTTATCATTTTATCAATTTATCAAATTTCTGAATCAATGCTTTGAAACATTTTTCAATTCTAATTAATTTCCTTGATCAAATTATAATTAATTCAATTATTCAATTATTTCAATATTTCCTAAGGTTTTATCATTTTTATCTAATTAAAAGATTTAATTTTCCTTTTAATTAAATAAAATTCCTCTTATTTAATTAAAAGATTTAATCTCCCTTTTAATTGAATAAAATTTATCTTATTTAATTAAAGTAAATTTCTCCCTTTTAATTAAATAAAATTCCTCTTATTT
>MU226285.1:226942-239254 GCA_018584345.1 Thuja plicata
ATGGCTATTCATGTAGATTAGATTCATGTTTATTTTCATAGATTAATCTTGCATTGTACTTCCTTTCATAGATTTAGCTATGCATTGTTATCATTTAGATTAATTTCCTTTGATGCATTGTTATCATGTATAGTAGATCTCATTTTCATGCATTTGAATCTATCATTTCATGGTGTACTTGCATAGGCACTAACTAGGTCAATCTGAGGGCCTCTACTTCAAACCTTTGCACTCCATGACTAGAGAGCTATGGATCGATATTTGAGTCCTCATTTTTGAGCAACCTTGAATGGAATGATTCATAGAAGTGTGTTAACATTTTAGCACACACTATGTACACATAAGACAATATTTACCTTCACAATATTTATTAATTAATAAAAAATTTAAAAATTACTTAGAAATGTATTCTCCCTATAATGCTAAAGGAGGAGTCCTATGTACACATAAGACATGATTTACCTTCACAATATTTATTAATTAATAAAACATTTTAAAATATATAATGAATTTTAATATTTTAATTGTTAAATTTTTTAATTAATAAAAAATATATAATGACACCAATCAATATATATATATTATAATTTTTTATTTTTTAAATGTTAAATATTTTAATTAATTATTGAATACACTCAAACAGTACAATCTATGTGGTGTACTGCATAGACATTGCCAAAATATCTCCAGATAATTCAACTTAAAATTATTAAAGAATTTTTAACACATCAATCAAGGTGGATTCGTATAATAGTGTGTGCTTAATTAGGTATTGGGTAAGCAAAGATTTCTATATTTACTCGTTGTCTACTCTGCACTATAACACTATTTTGAGCTACTCTTGTCCTGCTCTACTCTTCTCTACCATGGCCCCTCTTCTGTTATTCCCTTTCCCACTTTCCATCTTTTCCATCTCCTCTCTCTTACTCTCCCAATAAATTCTCCCATCAATAAAAATAGTATTTTCTCTTGCAATTCAAAGTAGCCATTACTAACAATAACAACACTTTTCTGCTCGACTGAACTCCCCATCACCCCCTCTGCAATTGGACTGACATTACTTTCCCTCCCTCTTCTCACTCTCTCATCGCCCTCAACTTGTCCCAAATCAAATTTCCTTTCACCATCTCTCATGTAGTAGGGAATCTCTATTCTCTTTAAAAACCCCTTATCTCCAATAACTCCCTCACTGGTATTTTGGTTACACCGCAATCAACTGCAAGGTACCATTCTAGCCTCTCTCTCTGCATGTCCAAGACTTGGCACTCTCATATAACCAACTACAAGGCAAAATTCCAACCGAGCTTAGTTTCCTCACAAGTTTGAAGGAGATTTACTTGCAAGGAAACAATCTCACCAGTAATATTCCCCGTTCCTTCAAAAATTAGTCCTCTTTAGTTATATTGTATTTTGAGGAAAATGATCTCACAGGTCCCATTTTCCCTAAACTGGGCATGCTTACTCAGCTACACAAGCTTTAAATTTGGGTAAATCACCTATCCGGAAGCATTCCTAGTTCTTTAGGAAATCTGTCTTCCTTGATTATTTTATCATTACAAACAAACCATACCAATGTCTCATTTTCCCTGAACTGGGCATGATCACTCAGCTACAAGGGCTTTACCTTTCTGAAAACCACCTAACAGATAGTATTCCCTCCTCTTTAACAAATCTTTCAAAATTGAATGAATTAGATTTCTTTCACAACAAGCTGTGTGGACATATTCCATGGGACATTGGTACCAAGCTCCCCAATTTGATGCACCTCATTTTAAGGGCCAATCATCTTAGTGGAAGCATAGAAAATTTTATTAGAAATTGTTCCATACTCGACATACTTACATTAACCCAAAAGAACCTCGGTGGAATGGTGCGAGTGGAACTTGGTAAGTTGAGCCTCCTTACGTTTCTTTATCTAAGCCAAAATCAACTTGTTAGTACAAATAGAAACACATTGGACTTTCTCAATGGTCTCACAAATTGTTCCCACTTGGAATTAATAGATGTATCAGAAAATCATCTCACTGGTATGTTACCTCCATCCATCGATCAACTATCTCCCAAAATCACTAGCCTAAATTTATCACAGGACATGATAAATGGAGCCATACCTCAAGAAATTGCCAATCTCACAAATTTCACTTTCTTAGATCTAGGAAATAATATTTTCAGTGGTAATATCCCATCTGAAATTAAAACATTTTGTATTTTGGAAAGATTGTATCTGAATGAGAACAAATTAGATGGAAGTATTCAAAGTGAGATAGGTCCAATGGAACATCTCAGAATCTTGGATCTTAGTCAGTGTAAGGAAGTAAAGGTGTGCAGAAACACTTTCTACACTAATCTTGAGAGGACGATTATGAAAATTTCAACTTAACTATTAAAGAGATTTCATGAAACATATATGAGTAGAAACAAAATAAAAATAAACACATAACACAGTGATTATTGTGGGGGAAACACTTACCAGAGAAAAAAACCACACTCTAAAACCTACATAATGTATTATCAAATCAATAAGAGATTACTACACACTTACAATGCAAGTTCTTATAAGAGTCTCATCTCAACTCATGCTTGGAGGAACTTCACGAGCATCCTTCTAGCACCCGATCTTGCAAAGAAAAATGAATTCTCAAAATCCTCCTCAAGCCCTCATTTTATAGGCTTCTCACAACTAGGAAACCATTAGTGGTTTACAAAACCATGAGAAAAACCTCCTTGACACGTGTTTCCCATTCTTGACACATGTTTCCCAAGATAAGATAGAATCTGGTTAAAAATAGTCTCTCACGTCCAAAGTCTCATCCCCTATTTTTGACCCTTATAGTTGTCATTAAATGTGTCATGGAACTCTAAAAATGGCCCTCCTATATTCCACTATGGACAGGGCATCCTAATTTTCCCTTTTTCAAGGCACCGACATGTAGAAAACTCCCAACTACATTTTGGAACTATCTAGAAAAAATTACAAGGTTGAGACACATGTTTATCAACATTATCCCACTTGTCTACATCGCAAGATTTAGGGGATCCATACTATCATGGACTTAACTGCTAGGGGCCAAAAGGCCCATAGACTCTAAACACCATCTAAACTTTTATGTGCTCATGGGCTTAGTTATCAAATTAGTAACATTCACCAAATTTTCTACTTTCTCCAACTTTACCTTTCCATCCTCAACTATATCTCTCAAAAAATGATATTGTACATCAATGTTCTTGGTCATGGCATGACATGTCAGGTTCTTCGCTAGGTATATTGCATTTTGACTATCATTATAAATTTTCACTACACCATATTTGAACTCTATATCTAAACACAATCTCTTGAGCCAAATGGCTTCCTTGCAGGCATGAGTAGATGTCATATACTCTGCCTCTATACTGGACAAAGCAACCATAGCCTGTCTCTTCCTCATTCAACTGATTACATGACCAAATAATATAAACACATATGCATTGGTGGAGCTTCTTTTATCAACATGAGAAGCCCTATATGAATCCACATACCCTCAAATATCCAAGGAATGCTCCTTTCTTGTTCCATGAAAACATATGGAGTACTCAGAGGTACCATGCAAGTATCTCAAAACTCTTTTAACTACATCTCAATGTGCTCTTCCTAGATTAGACATGTAACAAGAAATAACTCTTACTACTTGAGAAATGGCTGGTCTTGTATAAACCATCACATACATAAAACTTCCAATAGCACTCTCATATGGTACTTGACTCATTTCTTCCATCTGTAATGGGGATGTAGGACATTGTGAAATAGAAAGCTTTGTTACCATTGTAACAGGAACACTCAATGGTCTGGAATCCTGCATATTGAATCTTCTCAGTATAATACCAACATACTTACTTTGGCCTAGCCAAAGCTTTCTATTTTTCCTATCTCTTATAATTTCCATTCCTATAATGTGCCTTGCTGCACCAAGATATTTCATTTCAAACTTTTCTTAGAGCTGATATTTTAATTTTGTAATCAAAACTTTTCCTTTGCCAATAAATAACATGTCATCAATATACAGGGTAATAACTACAAAATGATCACCATCAGATTTGAAATATATATAGTGATCATATTTAGACATCGCAAATCCCAAACTCAACACATATATATGAAACTTATAGTACCACATCCTAGAGCTCTATTTCAAACCATACAAGTATTTTTTCAGCTTGCAGACCAAATCAATTTTACCTTTCACCACATAGTGCTCTGGTTGTGTCATATAAATTTCTTCCTCCAAATCTCCATGAAGGAAAGTTGTCTTCACATCCATTTTCTCAATCTCTAGATCATAAGTTGCTGCAATAGAAAGAAAAAAAAATGAATGGATGTCATTTTGGCTACAGGAGAAAAAAATTTCACCATAATCTACTCCCTCAACCTAGGAGTAACATTTTGCAACTAATCATGCTTTGTGCTTCTCAATGCTTCTATATGAACCTATCTCCTTTTTTAACACCCAGTTACAACTAATAGGCTTTCATCCTTTGGGAAAGTGGTATAAGGTACCATGCATCATACTTTTTAAGAGCTACCATCTCTTCATCCATGGCTATTTTTGAGGACTCTGAATCATTCATACGAAGAGCCTCTTCTAAAGATCTCAATTCATCAATATTAACATTCAAAGAAAATGTGCATCTCCAATCATCAACATAATATCCATACCTTTTAGGTGGTTTCCATTGTTGAGTAGACCTTCAAACAAGTTCAGGTTTAGGTTCCTCTTCTTCCTCTCATGATTCAGATCTTGTAGATTTCCCCTCCACTTCCTATCTTTCTAGGGGCCTCGATTCAAATTTTTCTGGTGTAGCAGGTAGTTGAATCACATCTTTCTTCTCTTCTATTTGTTCTCACTACAATGAAATAGTAGAAGGATTAGTTTCTCTAAAAATAACACTTCTAGATTAAAATACATTTTGTGCAACTAAATCCTAAAGCTTGTATCCTTTCAAACTATAACTGTATCTAATGAATATACATTTCACAAATTTTGTATCTAATTTTTTTCGCTTCTCCTTTGGCACTTGATCATATGCCTCACAACCAAAAACTCTCAGATGTCTAAGTGAAGGCTTGTGGCCCAACCATGCTTCCATTGGCATCTTATCAACAAGAGTTGATGTAGGAGACCTATTCATCAGGTAGCAGGTAGTGGCTACAACTTCATCCCAAAACTTTTTTTCTAGTCAAGCACCACTCTGCATACTCCTAGCCTTCTCCAGCAAGGTCATGTTCATTCTTTCTGTAACTCCATTCTTTTGTGGAGAATAAATAGTTTCCTTATGTCTCTTAATACAAAAATATTTTAAAAATGTGTCAAAATCATTGGAATAATATTTACCATCATAATTTGTCCTTAAAACTTTTATCTTCTTTCTAGTCTACAACTCAACCATTGCTTTAAATTATTTAAAATGACTCAATACTTCAGCTTTACTCTTAATAAAATAAAGTCACGTTCTTCTACTAAAATCATCAATGAAAGAAACATAATAAACTGATTTACCATTAGAAGGAACTTCAATTGGACCAAATACGTCCAAATGGATTAGATCCAAAGCACATGAAGACTTATGATAACTTGAGTAAAATTGAATGCAGTTTTTATTTCCATAAATATAATGCTCACAAAAATCAAATTCAAGATTGCACTCATTCAACCCATCAACAAGGTTCTTATTTTTCAAGGTCCGTAGACCCTTCTCACCTATGTGGCCGAATCTATATTACCATAACATCATCTTCTCTGCAAGAAACTTTGATTCACTAGATAGAGCACCCTTGGGTACCCAAAATTCATGACCATCTGATGAAAGAGAAACTCTCTCCTTTTCAAATGGAGAAGTCTTTGTCACAACCTTATCACAAGTGCTATTTCACTCAACTATGCATGCATGAAGTTGGTATAGTGTACCTATTCTATGTTCTCTTGTTATCACCATAACACCTCTCACTATTTTCACACCTGCTTTAGAAAACTATACATGCACACCTGCATCTATTAATTTTCTAACAGATATCATATTTCTTGCTAGTCTCAGGATATGCAAGACACCATCAAATCATCTAAATCTACCATCATAAATTTCACGTGAAAACTTCCATTACCAACAATATCAAGAAAAGAGTTATCACCCAAATACACCATACCACCATCAAATTTTTCATACTTACTAAACCAATTTCTATTAGGATTCATGTGGAAAGATGCACCTAAGTCTATCATCCATGTATTATCACCTGTACTAGTGGTCAAGGCTGTAATAAAGGTATCTCCATCTTCCTTCTCAGACTTAGAATCAAAATCTTTCTTCTTCTTCTTCTTCTTTTCTTCTTTGAAGTCCTTTCAGAAGTGTCCAGGTTTTCTGTAGTTCCAACATATTACCTTAGACTTACCAGGGGTTTTAGATCTCCCCTTATTCTTGGAATTAGAAATTTTTTTATTTTTTTTCATCCTTGCCTCTTTTTCTTGATCTTTCTCAAACAACCAAAGCCTCTTTGGCATTCAGAGAGACCTTCCTTCTCATCTCTTCAAAAAGTAGATAACCAATAACATCCTTCATCTTCAAGAAAACTTAAGTTCTCTCTATGACCATGACAAGGTTGTCCTATGAGTCTAGCAATGAACATGATGCAAAGCATATCAAGATCACAAATGGCATATACTTCTTGACAAATTAACCATGCTCCTTGAGTCTTACCCCAAGGCCTAATAGACCTTGCATGCCCAAGCCCTACTCCTACAAGTTTAAATCCAAAAGCACTTCTTTCAAGCATATCTATATTTTCCTTTAGTTTTATTTGTACAAAAGACAACACAATCTCATTAATCCTTAACAAAATACAACACACTTTCTTAGGTCATCATGACAATATCCATATTTCAGTCTCTACTCATTCACCATACCTTGATCACCATGAGTACTTACCTTGCTTCCTGTACACAAACTTATTGGTTCCACTACCTTTCCCTACCTCCAAACTATCACATTGTTGTCTATCATTCCTTGATCACATAAAAACCATCAAATCATGAGAAGAATACATTCACACCATTAAATAAACTTTTATCACATGTTGGTAATCTCACAAACTTAAAATCAGTAAGTTAGTTATTCATTCACTGTCTTGAACTATCTCCTTATAATCTATCATCATAGAGATAGTGCTCAACTTGCCTTCCATGGATAATAAAGCCTCCACCAAGAAATCTAATGTTTTAACTCCATACATGCTTCTTCAAAGCATGTCTTGAGTTAAATGAAGAAACCATTCATTTTATTTTTTTTTAAACTGTCACTATTATTAGGACAGGTTAGCCATAATAATGAGAATACTAGGGTTACACACCCTCAAACCCTTTTTCCAATGATAATAAGATACCCTCAAACATTGGTCAACCACTTCTCAACATAAATGAATCACACCATTGATAATCCTAAAGGATCATAAGTTGTCAGGAGGGTCAGTAAAAGAGGCCTAGGGAACTCCCAATTACCAAACCAGCTAGCAGATACAATGCAAAAGCAACAACACAGTGAGAGAAGAAACATCAGAGATCCTTTTCATTAATTCATCAAACTCATTACATGTCAGGTTGTAAGGCCTTCTTGGTTTTCTACCATATATTCAATGAATTACAAAATGATGTTCATACATGTGAGGTCACAAACCTACCTTCCAGATAATTCAATACTTAATCTTCTATCCTCTAAAACTGCTACCTAAGACTAAAACATAGAAACATATATATACAAGAGTCCACCAGAGAGGTCAGTGCTCAAATCCATAAGAGAGACCTAGATTTGGGTCCACATAGATCCCAATGAGAGACCCCACATTAATTCAGCCATGAAAATTAAATGTAGAAGTCGGCCAGATCAGGATAAACAAATCAGAAGATGATTACTGAAAGACAGCAACCCGTCGGTAAAGCATACCCAAGAAATAGACAAAATATTTGGTAAAATCATTACTGAGAAATATAAAACATGTCAGTAAGAACATACCCAAGAAATAGAAATGACTCAGGAAAAGAGATCACCGAGACTCGTCGGTAAAGCAAGAACCCAAGAAATAGAAGACAAACTATAAAACAAAGTAAACATCTTTTGTTGGAGCGGGATTTCCAAGGACCCAAGATTCTCCTTCATCAAACACCCAGGGTTAATAGAAATGATTCCCCAAATCATGTATCAGGTCCAACCTAAAATGAATCCAACTTAGATTGAGAAATCCAAGATGAGTCCTCAATCAGTCTGTTCTTCCATTTTATCAGATACTCCATGTATTCCTTTCCTCTTGTACTTCTGCCAACTCTCTATTTCAAAATATTCTCAACTTCCTCTATCTACTTCTTAGGATAATCACTTGGTACTATCACTTCTTCATTAGGTTCATGATATTCATATAAGTCTGAAATATTGAATATAGGTGATATATTCATGTCATCGGGTAAATCAGCTTCATAAGCATTTCCACTGTCAAATCTTCTCAGTATCTTGCAAGGACCAAATTTCTTCATCTTCAATTTACCATATGTTCCAATAGTAAATCCTTCTTTCTTCAAATGAACCATATCTGCATCACCAACTTCAAAAATTTTATGTCTCCTTGATCTATCTGCACTATCCTTGTATTTCTGATTGTTTTTCTCCAACTTTTGTTTTACATCTTCATAAAATGTCTTCATAAATTCAAAAAATTCCTCTGCTTTAGCACTCCCTTTCTCTTCTCCAAAAATATCCCTCAAGTCTGATATACCTCTCATTCATGTACCATGAACAATCTCAAAAGGTGTCTTTCCAGTACTTCTATTTACTGAACTCTTGTATGCAAATTTTCTTCTGCCAACATCAAATCCAAATTTCTTGGTGTGTCTCCAACTAGGCATCTCAACAAGTTACCCAAAATTTAGTTTACAACCTTTGTTTGTCCATCAGTCTATGGATGAAATGTAGAACTAAATCTCAACTGATTATCCAACTTCTTCCAAAGTTTTCTCCAAAAATAGCTTACAAATTTACTGTCTCAGTTAGAGATAATAATTCTCGGTAATCCATGCAATCTGACAATCTCCTTAAAGAAAAGATCTTCTATATGTACTTCATCTAATGTTTTTCTACATGGTATGAAATATATCATCTTAGAAAATCTATCCACAACAAAAAAATATGGAATCATTACCTCTTGTTGTCCTCGGTAAGCCAAGAACAAAATTCATGCTGATATCACTCCAAGGTTTCTTAGGAACAGTAATTGGTGTATACAAACCAGTATTCCGATTCACTTCTTTTTCAACTTGGAAAAATCCATAGCTTTTTACAAATTTTTGAACATCCTTATACAACTGAGACCAAAAATATCTTTCCTTTAGGAAACTCAATGTTTTATCAATACCAAAATGTCCAGCCAAACCACTACTATGATTCTCCTTAATTAAATTGGTTCTCATTGATTCTCTCGGTATACATAACTAAATACATTTTAACAACATAACTTCCTGAATGAAATAGTCTTCATACTTACTTTCTTGATTTTGATTAGGTGCTATGCACACTATCCACTGCTCAAGAAAATTAGGATCACTTTCGTACAAATGCTTCATGTCATCAAAACCAAGAACTTCAACTCTCATTATAGTCAACAAACATCTTCTTCTACTCAATATGTCATCAACTCTATTAGAAACTAAACTTTTATTCTTAATCACAAATGTAAAACTTTGCAAATACTCTACCCATTTCATATGTCTTTGGTTCAACTTATTCTGACTACCCAAATATTGTAAAGCCTTATGATCAGTATACAACACAAATTTATTTGGCATCAAGTAATGTCTCCATTTCTTCATGGCTTGAACAATAGCATAAAACTCTTGATCATAGACAAAATATTTCCTCTTAGTATCATTCAAATTTTCACTAAATAAAGCAACAGGTTTACCTTCTTGAGTCAACACAACTCAAATTGCACTTCCACTTGTATCACATTCAACTTGAAATATCTTATTGAAATCAGGTAAGGCTAATACAGGTAATTCAGTAACCTTTAGTTTCAAAGTTTCAAAACTTTCATCAGCTCCATGTGTCCATTTGAATTCTCTTTTGTCTCCTCTCATTGTCTTAGTCATAGAATTACAAATAGAAATGAAATTTTTGATAAACTTGCTATAAAAAATTGTCAATCCATGAAATGATCTTACCTCACTGACATTATTAGGTGAAGGCCAACTAAGTATAGCTTCAACCTTCTCAAGATCCATCTTCAAACCATCAACTGAAATCACAAAACCCAAATACACAAGCTCTTCTTTCATGAAGGAACACTTTTCCAAATTTATCAGCAACTTTTCCTCTTTCAATCTCTGCAACACTTGCCTTATATGCATCAAATTCTCTTCTCTAGTCTTACAAAATATCAGAATATCATCCAAATATAAAATCACACATTTATTCAATAATTTCTTCAAAACTTCATTCATTAACCTCATAAATGTACTCGGTGCATTAGTTAAACCAAAAGGCATATCCAACCACTCATACAAACCTTCCTTTGTCTTGAAATAATTCTTCCACTCATCACCTTCTCTGATTCTCATCTGAGGATAACCACTCTTCAAATCAATTTTGGTAAAATGTCTTGCTTCACTCAAACAATCCATTATGCCATCCATTCTCGGTATACAAAATCTATACTTCACTGTGATCTTGTTGATTTATCTTGAATCAGTACACATTCACCATTCTCCATTCTTCTTAGGTGCTAATACAATAGGTACTACACATGGACTAAAACTTTCTCAGATCAAACCTTTGTTCAAAAATTCATGAACTAGTAAGTTAAGCTCTTCATTCTCGGTTGGTGTTAACCAATGTGGTGCTTTGTTTGGTAAACTAGCTTCAGGAATTAGATCCATAAAATAACTGAAATTTCTCATTGGTGGCAAACCATCAGGTACATTATCTAAAATTATCTCCTTATATTCAGTAAGTAACTTCTTAACTTCTGTAGGAATTTCATCTTCTATATTCTTACTCAGTTTGTTAGGAATGAAAGAATAACAAATATCATTCCTTTTCAAATCCTTACCAAACTATCTACCTTCCATCAGACAAAATTTCACAGATGTACATATCTCGCCAGTAGATTCTTCAACCAAAGGTAACAAAACTTGTTTCTTACCATCAACCCACAGGGAATATCTACTCAATCTTCCATCATAAATAGCATGTCTATCATATTTCCAAGTTCTACCTAACAAAATATGACAACAATCCATAGGCATAACATCACACAACACCTTATCATAATACTTTCCAATTTTTAGATTCACAAAACATTGTTCACTCACCATTAATGTATGCTCATCCTTGATCCATGAGATCTGATAGGGCTTCAGATGCTTCATCCTCTCTAACTACAAATTTGTGACCATCTCCTCAGATTCCAGATTCTCTGAGCTTTCACTATCAACAATCACCTTCCAAACTTTGTCTGCAACTCTACATCTGGTCTTGAACAAAATTTTCATGACAAGATCTTGCTTATCTTTCACTCCATAGTATCCTTTGTATCATGATATTTTCTTCCCTTTCAACTTCATTAGGTGACTCTTCTTGCACCAAATCATTTTCTATACTACTGGTCTTCTTGTTTGCATGTGTACACTCAAAGGGTTATGTCCTTCCTCACCACAATTGTAACAAGTTACTTGGAACCCTCTTCTACTATAACCACCTCGAGAGTATTACCTCTTCCTTGGTATGAACTTCCACCTTTCCATTCAGTCTTTCCTTTATCTTGAGATGTGTCTAAAATTGACTTTTCTGGTTTAGATCTACTATTTTCACCATGAGATCTACCTCTTCCTCTAGGGAATCTACCATCTCTACCTCTTTGTCTTTATTCATATCCTTTGTTCAATTTCTCCTTAGCTTTTAGGGAAAAATGATATGCCTCCTCAATTCTTTCCATCCTGACGAAAATGATCTCATCTTGTACAGAACTTCTCAATCCATTTAGATATCTTGCTACTCTTTCCACCTCATCTTCAACATGTCTAGATCTAATGTCTAATCTATTAGTGTAGTCTTTCACAAATCTATCTTTCTGCTTCAAACTTTGTATTCTCCTTGTTAGGGATTTTTCTTGTATAAATCACAGTGCTTGAAATGACTACTTGAACACCATGCCTTCTAATACTGATTCAGAGACAAGAAAAGCCTAATTGCTAAGGACTGGATAAGGTCCTTCTTCATTTTTGAGCTCTACATATACTCAGGCAG
>MU226285.1:242170-252883 GCA_018584345.1 Thuja plicata
AAATACGCCATTGTATTATGTCATTTCACCATACCGAAAGTTGTGTTAAATCATTATTTGAGTTTCGAATGTAATCCTTATTGGTTAAATTTCTCATTATTGAAAAGATGTTATAGATTTGTAAAATTATATGCAAGATAAATTTGTTAGGAGATTTATTATCATTATTGTGTGGATATGAGAGAAGTGAATGCGATGAGGACTCTTCCTGTATATTGTTTAAAATTTCTTTCAGAGGAAGAGATAAATTTTCCATGACACGTAATCCTTGTTTTCAGTTGTACTCTATGCTCATCTTGTGTTGTTAGCCTCAATCTGAAGGACCCTACTAATGTTGTTATTAGAAAGATTCATTACCCCTCTCATGAAATATAGATGTATATGGAGATTAGTAATAATTTTATCTTTAAATGAAATTTCGTTCTTGAAAGATAAATGTAAATTTGTTTTATGTGTATTCTTCTCTTCTCAATAAAAAAAATTAATATTTAGAAAATTATGTTCAAAAAAAAAAAAAGGGTTGGAATCAAAATTTTACTCCACCAGATTGTAGAGAAAATATTATAAGATTTAATGGTGAATTTAAAATAAATTTTTTTTTTAGGAAAGTACCCCCTGTTTTGGGGGATACAGTCCCCTTTCACCAGTAAATATTATAATATTTTTTTGTTCATCATATAAATATTTATATATACATATGGATTAAGATATATGTAAATAAATATACTATACATATAATTTTATAACCTTAAATCCCTTTTTAATTAGCGGATTGTTTTAGCGCGAAGCGCTGTTTTTAAATATAATATTTTATATTTGGGCGGGGAGGGCCGAAGCCCTACCCCAGCCCCCTTGCTGCTGGTGGCCGCGCGGACGAGCCCCACCCCACTGCGTACCACAGTGGGTGGGCGGCGTCGGCCGTGGCCGGCCGTCCACCGCCGTGGGCCGCAGTGGCGTGGCGGCACCGCCCCGCCGGCACCCCCGCCATTGTTGCCTACTACTACCCGCCGCTCGACTTAGAACCGCCGTCGACCCCTCCGCCGGACCTCCTCCCTTTCGCCGCCCTCTGTTCCATTCGGCCGCTTCACCATAGCAGATGCTTAGGGTTTTTAAACCCTTTCTTTTGTTGCTTGTTTTTTTTTATATATATATCATGTTTAGAAATTTTATTATAGGGGTTTGTAGGGTAAAATAATTGTTTTTATTGGATTGTTTAAAAAGGATTGGATTTTATATATATATATATATGAATCATCTATGTATTTGTGTTTAGCGTTGTTTTTTTTTAATTTTTTTAAGTTTAGTATTATATTTAAAGGTTTATTAATTTTTTTTTTATATATATATAGGTAAGATTTTAATTATATATTGACTTAATTATTAATTAGATTAGATTTAGGCATATTGCTAATTTAGAATAAGATTTGTGTAAAAATTCAGTTTAAATTGTTTTATTATATGGTGATTTCATATTTTAAATAAGATTTAAATTTAGATTAGTTTAAATATAATGTTATTTTAATTGTAGATATGATTTTATTTTTAGATTAGATTTGTTTTTTAAAATTTAGATTTGTCATTTGTTGTATTAATGTTATTTTAATATTTAAAATAAAATTTCACTCATTTATAAATGAATTGTGTTAAATAGATTTAGAAGTTAGATTTTATTTTTTTTACTATATAAGATTTTAATTAAATGTTATCTTAATTATTTATCAGGTTAGATTTAATTTATTAAACTCTTATGGGAGGCAGTTTTAAAGACGAATATTTAAAGTTGACTTTAGCATAGTCTTCGAAATGTTATTATAATGTTCTTTTAGGGTTTTTTTTTTAAAAATTCAATCGTTTTAATTAAAGGTTAATATGCTCTAGTATAGGAATTAAGGTTATTTCGTATAAACTTGTAACCTATTCATTTCTTGTTTATTTCTAGCCTTTTTCATCACCCCTTGACCGTCGACGTACACAGTTGACTTTCGGTCAACCATGGCTCTAGCATTGTCCGTTTCCCTCGATATTGAAACCCAGTACCCCTTTCGGCCTCGGGAACCTGGGGTTCCAGTTTCGAGCCTTAGTAGACAGTTGACTTTTTAGTCAACATGGGTTGACTTTTTGGTCAACTGTCTCGTTTTGCACACTTTTGAAATTTCTCGGTGCGTAGTAGGCCTTGTGGCACTCATTCATGTTTATCAATGGATGTTTGACTTTTGGTCAACCCTAGTTTGACTTTTGGTCAAATTGTCTCAATTTGCGTGTACGACTCTTCTTTTGAGTTTTAGCAAACCCTAGTTGCATCATTTCCCTTTGTAGTATATAGTTGACTTTGGGTCAACTCTAGTTGACTTTTTGGTTAACCACTTCGGTTTGCGTGCAGTTCCCGTTAGGAACTTTATTCATCCCTTAGGATAGCTGTGTAGCTAGTCCTCTTCTTGAGACTTTTCTAGTTATCGTTCACCCTTGCACCGTTTTGCGTGCACTTGTTACTCTTGTGATGTTCTCGTATCCCGTTATGATGCGTTATTTAAAAATTTTTGTTCGTGTGTTTTTGCCCAACTTTTGGGCATGACATTTTTCTTGGGTGTAGTCATCACCTCCCAAGCTTTCACCTCATCGTCCGATGGCCACTTGAAGTCCTGAGTACTCTGTACTTGCACCTTTTGTCTGTCCCATCTAGCATCAGTGATGTTTTTGACATCAAGTAGGAACTTGTTGATATCAGTCTCTGCTTTGAAGGCTTCATCCAATATTTTATTAAATCCCTCAATATCAACATTTTCTCCCAAGAGAAATGCCTCTTCACTAGGCATCTTGCTATCGAACTCACTCTTCCAGGCATCTACAGCCTTTACTTGGTCATCATCTCCCCTCAAGGAAGGAATAAACCTATTAAAATCATTTGAAAAGAGGCTCAATTTAACCTCTATCTGATTTAATTTTCCTTTAAAGAATGAGAGAGCAATATTGACACTTTTGATCTCATCTCCCACTTCAGTTACTATCTCAGGAAAATCTGGTCTTATGTCTTGCAAAGAGGACAACTTCTCAAATAAATTTTCCCTAGCAGACCACTTAGTAAAGTAAGGGTTTAGAATGGCAAGGTATCCCATTACCTCAGTATGCAATGCTGGCAACTTATTGTATGTATTGACTACAAAATCAGTTTTGTCCTACAACATCAGTTTTGTCCTTTAGAATCTCAATTCTATGTTGTAGCATGCCTTTCAATGCCTTCAAAGCAATTTCATTTCCCTTTTTTTCATCTACCTTTTTTTCCACAGCCTCTTATGATTTAGGCTTATCTTCAATTTGCATTGGTGGTGGTTGTGCAGGTACATATACCACCTCAGGCTTTGCCTCCAATTCTTCTGTTAATGTCTTGATCATTTGATCTCGCTGGTACAGTTGTATATGGCACATATCCCTATCCTTAGACAATGCACTTGTTTCTTCCAACAAAGTACTATACCTCTCAGACAATTGTCTGGTCTTGTCTTCATTCAGATGAGCCCAGTGTGTCATAATTTGGGAAATTTTTAGGTCCCTCATATTTTGTACAGACCACACCATTTGATTGCCCACCATATTTTCTTGGATATTTACTAATTGGGGCTTTTGGTCTTTTGGGCTTAGGCTCCACATATCAAAAGCCTGAGATTTTGGGCTATACCCAAATCCTTTTATCATATCTCCCATCTGGACCTTACTAGCCATTTTAAGATCTAGTTGTTTTCTAATTTGGTCTATAATAAAGGCAGATGCCAAATCCCATCCCTCAGCCAATAATATTCCACTTCCCAGCAACATCTTCCTGACATCCTCGGGTGAAATGTCCTCATTTTTAGGGTCATAACTCTGTAAAGCCACTAGGGCTTCATTTGTTATTGTTTCTTTCCTATACACAGTCAATTGGGATCTGATCTGCTCTGTTTTATGCCATCTTAGGAAGTCTTTAAACTCCTCTGTTTTAATAAAGCTATCATCATCTAGGAATTTTTGTTGATGAAGCAATCTTTCATCAACGCAGGCCTTGAGTGGTATCTCAACTTCATCTTCTAGGTCAGGCCGTTGCTTCTTAGCTTGCCTAATTGCCTTTCTTAGGTTATGGTCATATAACCTAGTGCTAGGTACTAAGGCCTCAGCCTTGTCTTTTTTCTTACTTTGTCCCTCCATTGAAGGCTGCCCTAATTCCAATTTCTGCCTTTCTGCAGCAGGCTCTTCTACATCATCAGGCTGAGTAGCAACTGTCAGATCTATAATGTGACCCTCTGCTCCCTGCAACTGTGGGATCTTAGCCATTTCTTAATCTGAGGCTTGTTGTGGTGAAGGATAGATGGTAGGACGTGCATAGTCACTGTCACTACCACTATCATACTATGATTCTGAATGTTCAGGTGTCTGAGAACCTTTCTTGTCAAGGAATGTATCCAGTTTCTCTACAAGCACATAATAGTTGTCTATCATGGCCTTAATTCTATCAAAATATGGGAGATCAGGGTAAAAACCCCCAAAAGACAACCCATTTCTTTTTATTTGCTTCTCCAGCTGCAGCAACTCCTGGATTCTCAGTCTTCTAATATGGATATCCTCTTCATCCAAGATCTTCCTTGTTGCATCTTCTTCTATGCACTCACAGTGGACATTTGTATTGGGGATGGTAGGTGTATATAATTTCCTAACCCCTGCCATGAAACCTTCTAGATCAATGTACCTATAGGGGGCTGCCCCCATTCTGTATCTTTCCAACCACTGACCTACTTCATCAATGGCATTCTTGCCAATTGTAAAGTTTAAAATCTTGAATTGCCTAGGGGTTATAGTCCCCTTTTTGTGCGGTGCAAAGTGCTCATTATCTGTTAATAATAACTACCATATGAATTCCATTGCAGCCACTCTTGCAGGCACATGATATGGTAATAAATGAGGTGGGTGAATACACCCATATACTCTGATAATAGTATAATTCTCCTCCAAGAAGAAATCACCCCAATTGTGTTTTCCAGGCCAATTATCTGTATAATCACAGGGCCTGAGCAGTTGTATGATCTTCAATGGGACTCTTTTCCTACTTGTTCCCAGACTCTGCACCATTGGATACACAATCCATTTCTGAAAAGCACAGTAGTCACACTCCCTAGAAGTGTAATTCCAAACCCTGACCCAAAATTGGATAGGATTTGGTGCTGACTGGTAGAATCTTTGGGGAGTTAAATTATGAACATCCATGATTACAAAATTGAAATATAAGAGGAGATGCATAAGAATTGAGTAATGCAAGAATTTAGGCTCCTTCTCCTTTGGATTCTTTAGTCTCTTCTGGGTTGCAATAAAACCCTCATGCATTTCATCAATTATGTGTTGTATATAATCATAGCTGGTGCTTGAATGCACCTCTTGTAAGTCTAGCACCATCATCAGGATGCCAGCATTGATCTTTTCTGCATCTCCATCTCTACCTAGCACTCTCTTCTCCTGCCTTGTCATGTTAATTTTGGTAGACATGGTGCTAAATAAGCCAAAATCCTATTGTTCCTGGAGTCACAGCATCTCGAATGTCCTTGTACTCATCAAGGAGAACATTGGCATTAGCTTTCTTATTCTGTGTTGAACCAGATAGGAGGCGGGGGAATTCATCAGAAAAACTCGCCTTTCCCTTCTGCTCCTCCTCACTTCCTCCACTTTTTGAAGAAAAACTCATAGCCACGCTCATATTTTCAATTTCTTGAATCTCTTACTCCTTACCAATATTGAAACAAATCTATCTCAGAGATCAACTGACCATTCTGTGCACAATTTTCTAAAATTTAGAACTCGTTGATCAACTTTGGAAATACTGCAACTTGAGCAAAATATCTCTTTTTTGAAAACCTAGCAACTTGGGCTCTGAAAACTGAAAGCATGGTGAATGCAAATGAATGCACCATCAACTCCCTATAGCCATCATTCAAAGTACATAGCTCATAATTCAGAAACATCAGTTCTGCCATTAATTCTACATGTTATGAACTTGAACAAAACCTAGCCGTAGTTGCATGAAGTTAACTGGAAATCAAATTTTCAAAAAATGAATCCTCGAAACAATCATACTGCATTCAAAAGGGCTGACATGTCACATTGTGATTCATTGACTGTCTTACATCTCAGCTACTCTTTTTGCACAGTAATCAAAATGCAAGCCTGTGATTGGTCGCTGAGCGGTTCATATTGTCACATCAAAAAATTGCGGCCATTTTTAGATTTTGGGATCAGGCGACTGTGCGACTGCATTAAGTCTCTTTTTCGCGGGCCTCTGTCACTAACCCATGGTTTCATCTCAAGACATGGCGACAATGCATTTTCCTACCTTTAGCTGACCCAAGTCACGATCTGGCGATCACACGACCCAACTGAAATCATAGTCGCGCACAGTTAAGATTAACTCATCATTCTTTCTGAGACCTTGTGACTAACTGTCTTTCTTAACCTTTACGGTTATCTCCTTGTCACTGAGTGTTTAATTTTATCTCAAGACTATGCGATAATGCTTAGTCGCCCAATCGTGGGATATAAGGCATGAGCATTTAACTTTATCATAACAGGTTATATGCGCCCTTTCTCCACTTTTGACGACTGCGCGACATACCTTAATCGCCAAGTCGGGAGAAATTTTTCCTTAGGGCACTTTTCTTCTCAAACTTTGCGACCACCGTCAGATCCTCTGATCTCTTTATCCTACGGCCGTCGCTTAATCGCTATATGTTCATGCATACCCTTAAATCTTTCTCAAACACCGCGACTGAAAGCAAAGCACTTAGTCTCATTGTCGCTGAGTCCATTTTTTATTTCTGGCGACCATGCGATAATGTTTTAACATCCACTCACCTTATAACACATGTCACACAATCATTTTCTCACTTAATGCATAACAGAGAACTGAGTGATCATCTTGTTCTGGTGACATCCCGACTATACTTTACTGCAAACCATAGATGGTTAGTCACGTAGTCTCAGTTAAAACCTCTTAACTGCCATTCCATTTTGAGACCACGCGACTGAAAGCTTTGCTTAACTTTCAACTTTGGATTGATTTGGTGATAAAGCGACATAAGGTAATCGCGAAGTCTGAAGACATTTTCATAACTGTTAAAAATCTCCTGTGATCACCCGACTAAGCAGTGGGTCCCTTCTGCATAAAGCTTTATAACATAGTTATCCTACGACTACCCGACATAAAGGAATCGCTGAGTCTCAGAATGCCAAAGGAATATTCTGAAGTTGAACGAGACCACGCGACAAAATGAAAATGCGAAGTCGGGAAGGTGTATGGAAGATTCGTTCGGGGTAACGCGACGAGGTGACTTAAATTAAAACACATGCCTTAAGTGGATGGAAAAAGTAACTTTGAAACAGAAGCGCCATGACCTAAGGTTTACTTTTATCATTTAATACTTGGATAGCCTAGGGTTTTCAGGGTTTTGCAAATTTAGTTAGGTTTAGGCTTGAAAACCTAAAAAATTGACATAGGTAAGGCCACAAGGAACAAGGGATAACTAATTTGAAACTACTAGAAATAGAGAAAAGGACAGGGAACCAGGAAAAATGTCAAAATAAGAAATACAACCAACAGTGGTTCTGATGCGGATTGGCTAAACAAAGTTTATGACAAAGAACCACAGAATCTCTGGTTGCAGACCACCTTTACAATGGAGCAAAACCCTAAAATAGGAAGGGAAATATGTACAGAACTTACAAACAAGGGACAAGGAAGAGAACATATAACACATACTTACCTATGCACTTTGAATTTTACTCAAAGAAAGGCTTCAAAAACTGCCCATGCACAGGTAACTCAAAGAGATCTCCCTCCATGTTCTTCAACAAATATGATTCTTTGCCAAATTTCTCTGCAATAATGAATGGGCCTAGCCATAAAGACTCAAACTTCTTATGCTTTCCTTTATCCTCTGATCTTTCATTCCATTGGAGAACTAAATCATCAATTTGGAACTTTCTCTTAGTAGCCCTCCTATCAAATAGATATTTCATTTGCTGTTGCAGCTTCACATTTTCTATCTGACTATTTCTCCTCATTTCATCTAATTCAATTAGCTGCATCATTCTATTTTGCATACTGTCAGAGACATCTAAATGTTCCTCTTGAATGAATTGGCAAATAGGTAATAAATTGTTAACGGGCAATCTCTCTTGTAAACCATATACCAACTCAAAAGGAGATTGACCAGTTGCCTTCTTAGGTGTTATCCTATCAGCCCAAAGAGCTAATCTCAATTTTGTATGCCAAGTCCTTTTCAATATCTTCAATATGCTTTTATTGCTAGACTCAGCTTGTCCATTGGCTTGTGGATGATATGGGGATGAATATGATATTGTAATCCCATACCTTTCACAGAAACTTGTCATTTCTTCTGATCTGAAACTCATAGCATTGTCCATTATTAATTTATTAGGCACTCCAAATCTGGTCAAAATATTTTCTAATAGGAATTCAGTAACCACCTTACTTGTTGCTTTCCTTGTAGGGATAGCCTCAATCCATTTAGTAAAATAATATGTGGAAACTAAGATCCAACTATGTCATGCACTGGACTTATCTTGAAACTCACCAATAAAATCAATGCCCCATACAACAAAAGGAGCTTCAGTATTCACCGGGTTGAGCAACAGAGCACCTGCAAATTTCAATTTATTGGAGAATATCTGACACGGTTCACATTTCCTAACATGTGTATAAGTATCTTTAAACAGGGTAGGCCAATAATATCCTACCCTTAAAATCTTATGGGCAGTAGTCTTAGCAGAAAAATGACCTCCACACTCTCCTTCATGCATCTCAATTAAGACTTTCTCAGCTTGATATTTGTTAAGGCACAGTAATAGTACACTATTCTTATCTTTCCAAAATAATTCTCCTTGAATCAAAACATACCTTTGAGCTTGCAATTTCAAACTTCTTTTTTGTTTATCAGACAAATAATCAGGGCACTTAGCATTTTTGAGGAAGAAAACAATATCAGTGTAATATGGTTGCCTCTCTATACTGGTAATGGCTTGGTCATTTGCTTCTGTCTGATTTGATTGCACTAAATCCAGGTTCTCCTCTGTCATAAGTTTGGCCAAGCCTTGACCCCTTACCAATTTGGTGATATTGATTTTCATATTAAACTCTTGAATCCTTGTAATCCATTTGCATCTCTTGCCAGTGACTTTTGACTGTGTGAGAATATCTTTCACTGCTGAATGTGGAACATAGGCATGCAACTTGGCACACACCAAGTAGGGCCTAAAAGACTTCACAGCCTTCACCAATGCATAGGCTTGCTTTTCCATTATTTCATAGTTAAGTTCTGCAGCTTGCAAGGATTTACTATAAAAGGCTATAGGATGTTCAAATCCTTTCTCATCTTTCTGAAGCAAAATTGCAGCAATTGTGTGAAATGATGCAAATGAAAACAAGGAGAAAGGATTAGTGTAATCTGGAGATTTCAACACTGGAGTTTCCTGCACTGCCTTCTTTATCCTTTCAAAAGCTTGTTGGGCCTCATCATTCCAAACAAACTTAGTATCCCTTTTTAGTAATTTCACAATGGGTTTCACAATTTCAGCTAAATTGGCTACAAATCTTCTGACAAAATTAATCTTTCCTAAGAAAGATTGTACACTTTTTAAGTTTTTTGGAGCTACTACTTTTTGAATTGCCTCTACCCTCTCAGGATCTATTCTTACCCCTTCTCTGGATACTATATGTCCAAGCAACTTTCCCTCTTTAACTGCAAAATGACATTTCTTAGGGTTTAATGAAACACCATATTCTAAGGCTTTATTGAAAGCAACATCCATGGCTCTCTGAAAAGTTGCACCTACATTTATCAAACCAAAAGCCATTCTGATATAAACATATGTTCCCCAAGGAGTAGTAAATGCAGTTTTATATTGCTCTGACTCTTTGACTAGAACTTGGTTGTATCCTGAAAAACCATCCATCATTGACAATAATTCACAACCAGTGACTTTATGCAACATTGCTTCCATATTGGGCAACGAATAATTGTCTTTTAGTGAAGCAATATTGAGATTTCTGAAATCAACACATAGTCTGATATCACCATTCTTCTTTCTAACTGGCACTAGATTTGATACCCATGTTGAATGTCTAATAGGTTGGATTATCCTAGCATCCTTGAGTTTTATCAACTATTGCTGCATTTTAGGAGCCAACAAGGGGTTAATGGGCCTTTGTTTCTGTCTAAATGGCCTGACATCTGATTTCAAAGGAATTTCATGCTGGAACAAGTCCTCTCTGTATGCCTTCAAATCCTCATATGACCAAGCAAAAACATGCTTGTATTTTCTTAGTAACTTGATCAAATTTATCCTTACATGAGAGTCCAGACCTTTTCCTATATAAACTATCTGAGGACTGTTTACTGATCCTAAATTTATTTCTTCCAAATCCTCTATGTTGGCATTTCTTATCTTTGGTGAATCATTTTGCTTACTAACAAACAATGCTTCAAGCTCAACCAAACCCCTAGGAATTTGATTAGAACTTAATTGAACAACTTCACTTCCCAAGATGTAATCCCTTCCATCATCTGATTCTAATAAGGAACTGCAGTCTATGCTCTGGTTTTCATATTGATCCAAACATTGCATGAACCTCAGAATATCTTGATCATCTTGGAACACTTGCCAGTTATATATGTTATCTAG
>MU226285.1:255399-285115 GCA_018584345.1 Thuja plicata
TCTCATTGTGTAGTGGTTTCCTTTGAAAACTATCATCTTCTTTAGCCATAGTAGCTTTTCCTCTAGAAGATGTATTATTCTCTGGTCCCGAAAATGAATACTTTGAAGATTGTAGAAAATCAATCTTGTTCTTCATTTCAATTGTAGCAGCTTCCATTTGGGCTTTTTCCAACATTTTTTCCATGGTTTCTTTTTCAATTCTTAATTTTTCTAAATCAATTTCTAACTTAGACATATGTTCAACCAATGGCTTGTGAGATTTAGGTTCTTGATATCCATGTTCACCCATCTTTTGTTTACCCTTATTTATTTGTAAAATAGAAGCGTTATGAGTGATTGGTATTTCTTTGTTTTTCTGAGACTTCTCTATTTCTTTCATAGGTTGGTGTTTTGGAAATCTTTTTCTACTATTATCAAGAGCCTTATGATCTTTTCTTTTCTTTCTTATTTCTCTTTCCTTTTTCATTTGTTGAACTAAAGCAAGGTTCTTCAAAATAAACTTCTCTTCATTGGCCAGCATATCAGAAGGGGCATCTTCTAAATCTGAACTAGGTGTAGTAATCTCTTCTCTTTCATTTGAAGTAGAAGTGAGTGTGGGTGTATCTAATACCTTTTTAGCAGCCTCCTCATAGTCTGAAGTGTTTCCATCATGAGAGTGCTGAATAGTATTCCTATTATTTCTGATATTTGTTTCTTCGCCTTTTAAAGGAGTTTCATCCATATCAACCTGATTTTTCTTTTTTCTCCAAGAGGCTCCAACTCTTGAGGTCGATGGAATCCTTTCGTACAACACTTTTTCTGGGTCAGTTCTTATTCTTGACCTAGTATTCATTCTATAAGACATTTACTTGTTTTGCATTGATCACAGAGATTTCCTTTTATAGTCGCCACCCAATAAATTGGGATGAATGAATAACTATCCGGGGTTAATATGACAACAACAACCGGGACTTTGTAAAAATTTAGATCTTAACACACCCGAGATTTATGAATACTTCTTCAAGACTTTACAATCTCTATCCCCAGCAGAGTCGCCAATTTGTTAGGGATTTTTCTTGTATGAATCACAGTGCTTGAAATGACTACTTGAACACCATGCCTTCTAATACCGATTCAGAGACAAGAAAATCCTAATTGCTAAGGACTGTATAAGGTCCTTCTTCATTTTTGAGCTCCACATATACTCAAGCAGGTTTTACCTTTTATGGTTGTTGTTTACACAGTATGTTATAGTGTGGACACTGATTTTCTATGTATCTTTGTTAAACCAACTTATAAATCACCTTGCAAATGACCAATCATAACCAGATGCAAGATTTAACCATACAAACTATGATTGTAAATATAGAAAATATCAGTGATACAAGGATTTTCATCCTTCTTCCTTTTCTTATAGGAGGGATAACCTAATGATTCACTCTCCAAGGAATCACTAAAATGGACATTGTCCTGCTGACATAGGTCCTTACTGAGTTTAGTTTGTTCTTAGTAACAAAAGTATTTTGATTAAATTGGGTTTGACATCTTGAAATAACTTGGAGAAAGATAGGTTATCAGACTAACTTCTGGACCAGTGCCTATCTTTTGGGCTATAGAGTCAAATAAGCTAAGATTTCATAGAAACAAAATACAACAGGTTTCCTTACAACCCATATGCAATTTAGATAAGTTGCCTTACAAGTTACCCTATCACCTCAAAACTATTGTATCAAATCCTTAAACAAAGCAGTATGCTCCCTGAAACTACTCACAAAACTTAGTTCTTTCCTCAAAAGAAAATTGCAAGTAATCAGATAGTTACCTAATAACCAAAATGCTTCAGAATACCTTGTAAGCTTAACATAAAAGAGCATACATAGAGAATAAAGAGACAGTAATGGAAGAGAATAAAATTGCACTGTATATTATTTATATGATCTAGCTTTCCATACATGAAACATTACACAACATCAAAGGATAGATAGAAGTTCAAAACATCTGAGCTCTGTAATATATTATCTCTTTCCCAAAAACATTCCAAAATCAAAGACCTCTTACAATTACAACTCTTTTTCTATATATAGGTTTTTGACCATCTTGAAATCCCTTAAGGATGTAACAAGCTTCAGATGGTCATAGAAAACCTAACCCTAAAGTTACAAGAGAGACAAAAAGAAAGAGAGAGAAGAAGCGGTGAAAGGACTAAGTCAAAAAGATAGAAACAGATATTTCTTGTTCTTCTCCCGATCTGGCGACTGCAATCAGATTTTTCGATGGTAGCTGGTAGTATTTATGTTGAGTCTAGATAGTTGTTCTTTCCTACTCACCTACATTCTCCTTTTGTAATACCCTCTTGTCTTGAACATTGCAGTGCCAAGTGTTCACCCTACTCATCGTCCAAGATTTCTTCTTCTACTATTGGCTTCTTTTTCTTGGGTGTAGTCATCACCTCCCAAGCTTTCACCTCATTATCTGATGGCCACTTGAAGTCCTGAGTACTCTATACTTGCACCTTTTGTCTGTCCCATCTAGCATCAGTGATGTTTTTGACATCAAGTAGGAACTTGTTGATATCAGTCTCTGCTTTGAAGGCTTCATCCAATATTTTATTAAATCCCTCAATATCAACATCTGCTCCCAAGAGAAATGTCTCTTCACTAGGTATCTTGCTATCGAACTCACTCTTCCAGGCATCTATAGCCTTTACTTGGTCATCATCTCCCCTCAAGGAAGGAATAAACCTATTAAAATCATTTGAAAAGAGGCTCAATTTAACCTCTATCTGATTTAATTTTCCTTTAAAGAATGAGAGAGAAATATTGACTCTTTTGATCTCATCTCCCACTTCAGTTACTATCTCAGGAAAATCTAGTCTTATGTCTTGCAAAGAGGACAACTTCTCAAATAAATTTGCCCTAGCAGACCACTTATTAAAGTAAGGGTTTAGAATGGAAAGGTATCCCATTACCTCAGTATGCAATGCTGCAACTTATTGTATTTATTGACTACAACATCAGTTTTGTCTTTTAGAATCTCAATTCTATGTTGTAGTATGCCTTTCAATGCCTTCAAAGAAATTGCATTTCCCTTTTCTTCATCTACCTTTTGTTCCACAGCCTCTTCTGATTTAAGCTTATCTTCAATTTGCATTGGTGGTGGTTGTGCAGGTACATATACAACCTCAGGCTTTGCCTCCAATTCTTCTATTAATATCTTGATCATCTGATCTTGCTGGTATAGTTGTATATGGCACATATCCCTATCCTTAGACAATGCACTTGTTTCCTCCAACAAAGTACTATACCTCTCAGACAATTGTCTGGTCTTGTCTTCATTCAGATGAGCCCAGTGTGTCATAATTTGAGAAATTTCTAGGTCCCCCGTATTTTGTACAGACCACACCATTTGATTGCCCACCATATTTTCTTGGATATTTACTAATTGGGGCTTTTGGTCTTTTGGGCTTAGGCTCCAGATTGCAAAAGCCTGAGATTTTGGGCTATACCCAAATCCTTTTATCATATCTCCCATCTGGACCTCACTAGCCATTTTGAGATCTGACTATTTTCTAATTTGGTCTATAATAAAGGCAGATGCCAAATCCCATCCTTCAGCCAATAATATTCCAATTCTCAGTACCATCTTCCTGGCATCCTCGGGTGAAATGTCCTTATTTTCAGGGTTATAACACTGTAAAGCCACTAGGGCTTCATTTTTTATTGTTTATTTCCCATCCACAGTCAATTGGGATCTGAGCTGCTTTGTTTTATGCCATCTTAGGAAGTCTTTAAACTCCTCTGTTTTAATAAAGCTATCATCATCTAGGAATTTTTGTTGATGAAGCAATCTTTCATCAACACAGGCCTTGAGTGGTATCTCAACTTCATCTTCTAGTTCAGGTCGTTGCTTCTTACCTGGCCTGATTGTTTTTCTTAGGTTATGCTCATATAACCTAGTGCCAGGTACTAAGGCCTTAGCCTTGTCTTTTTTCTTACTTTGTCCCTCCATTGAAGGCTACCCTAATTCCAATTTCTGCCTTTTTGCAGCAGGCTCTTCTACATCATCAGGCTGAGTAGCAACTGTCAGATCTATAATGTGACCCTCTGCTCCCTGCAACTGTGGGATCTCAGCCATTTCTTGTTCTAAGGCTTGTTGTGGTGAAGGGTAGATGGTAGGACGTGCATAGTCACTATCACTACCACTATCATACTCTGATTCTGAATGTTCAGGTGTCTGAGCACCTTTCTTGTCAAGGAATGTATCCAGGTGCTCTACAAGCACATAATAGTTGTCTATCATGGCCTTAATTCTATCAAAATATGGGAGATCAGGGTAAAAACCCCCAAAAGACAACCCATTTCTTTTTATATACTTCTCCAGCTTCAGCAACTCCTGAATTCTCAGTCTTCTAATATGGATATCAATTCATCCAAGATGTTCCTTGTTGCATCTTCTTCTATGCACTCATAGTGGACATTTATATTGGGGATGGTAGGTGTATACAATTTCCTAACCCCTGCCATGAAACCTTCTAGATCAATGTACCTATAGGGGGCTGCCCCCATTCTGTATCTTTCCAACCACTGACCTACTTCATCAATGGCATTCTTGCCAATTGTAAAGTTTAGAATCCTGAATTGCCTAGGGGTTATAGTCCCCTTCTTGTGTGGTGCAAAGTGCTCATTATCTGTTAATAATAACTACCATATGAATTCCATTGCAGCCACTCTTGTACACACATGATATGGTAATAAATGAGGTGGGTGAATACACCCATATACTCTGATAATAGTATAATTCTCCTCCAAGAAGAAATCACCCCAATTGTGTTTTCCAGGCCAATTATCTATATAATCACAGGGCCTGAGCAGTTGTATGATCTTCAATGGGACTCTTTTCCTACTTGTTCCCAGACTCTGTACCATTGGATACACAATCCAATTCTAAAAAGCACAGTAGTCACACTCCCTAGAAGTGTAATTCCAAACCCTGACCCAAAATTGGATAGGATTTGGTGCTGACTGGTAGAATCTTTGGGGAGTTAAATTATGAACATCCATGATTACAAAATTTAAATAGAAGAGGAGATGCATAAGAACTGAGTAATGCAAGAATTTAGGCTCCTTCTCCTTTGGATTCTTTAGTCTCTTCTGGGTTACAATAAAACCCTCATGCATTTCATCAATTATGTGCTGTATATAATCATAGTTGGTGCTTGAATGCACCTCTTGTAAGTCTAGCACCATCATCAGGATGCCAGCATTGATCTTTTCTGCATCTCCATCTCTACCTAGCGCTCTCTTCTCTTGCCTTGTCATGTCAATTTTGGTAGACATGGTGCTAAATAAGCCAAAAGCCTGTTGTGCCTGGAGTCACAGCATCTCGAATGTCCATGTACTCATCAAGGAGAACATTGGCATTAGCTTTCTTATTCTGTGTTGAACCAAGAAGGAGGCAGAGGAATTCATCAGAAAAACTTGCCTTTCCCTTCTGCTCCTCCTCACTTCCTCCACTTGTCGAAGAAACACTCATAGCCACGCTCATATTTGCAATTTCCTTAATCTCTTACTCCTTACCGATATTGAAACAAATCTATCTCAGAGATCAAATGACCATTCTGTGCACAATTTTCTAAAATTTAGAACTCTTTGATCAACTTTGGAAACACTGCAACTCGAGCAAAATATCTCTTTTTTGAAAACCTAGCAACTTGGGCTCTGAAAACTGAAAGCACGGTGAATGCAAGTGAATGCACCATCAACTCCCTATAGCCATCATTCAGAGTATGTAGCTCATAATTTAGAAACATCAGTTCTGCCATTAATTTGACATGCTGTGATCTTGAACAAAACCTAGCCGTAGTTGCATGTAGTTGACAGGAAATCAAATTTTTAAAAAATGAATCCTCATAACAATCATACTACATTCAAAAGGGCTGAAATGTCACATTGTGATTCGTTGACTATCTTACATCTCAGCTACTCTTTTTGTACAGTAATCAAAATGCAAGCATGTGATTGGTCACTGAGCGGTTCATACTGTCACATCAAAAAACTGCCGCCGTTTTTAGATTTTGGAATCAGGCGACTGCACGACTGCATTAAGTCTCTTTGTCACAAGCCTCTATCACTAACCCATGGTTTTATCTCAAGACATGGCGACAATGCATTTTCCTACCTTTAGCTGACCCAAGTCACGATCTGGCGATCACATGACCCAACTGAAATCATACTCACGCACAGTTAAGATTAACTCATCATTCTTTCTGAGACCTTTCGACTAACTATCTTTCTTAACCTTTATGGTTATCTCCTTGTTGCTAAGTGTTTAATTTTATCTCAAGACTATGCGACAATGCTTAGTCACCCAATCGCGAGATATAAGTCCTGAGCATTTAACTTTACCATAACAGGTTATATGCGCCCTTTCTCCACTTCTGACGACTGCGCGACATACCTTAATCGCCAAGTCGGGAGGACTTTTTCCTTAGGGAACTTTTCTTCTCAGACTTTGTGACCACCGTCAGATCCTCTGATCTCTTTATCCTACAACCGTCGCTTAATCACCATATGTTCATGCATACCCTTAAATATTTTTCAGACACCGCGACTGAAAGAAAAGCACTTAGTCTCATTGTCGCTGAGTCCATTTTTTATTTCTGGTGACCATGAAATAATCTTTTAACATCCACTCGCCTTATAACACATGTCACACAATCATTTTCTCACTTAATGCATAACAGAGACCTGATTCATCATCTTGTTTTGGCGACATCCCGACTATACTTTACTGCAAACCACAGACGGTTAGTCGTGTAGTCTCAGTTAAAACCTCTTAACTGTTGTTCCATTTTGAGACCGCGCGACTGAAAGCTTAGCTTAACTTTCAAATTTGGATTGATTTGGCGATAAAGAGACATAAGATAATCGCGAAGTCTGAAGACATTTTCATAACTATTAAAAATCTCCTGCGATCACCTGACTAAGCAGTGGGTCCCTTCTGCATAAAGCTTTATAACATAGTTATCCTGTGACTACCCAACATAAAGGAATTGCTGAGTCTTAGAACACCAAAGGAATATTCTAAATTTGAATGAGACCACGCGACAAAAGGAAAATGTGAAGTCGGGAAGGCGTATGGAAGATTCATTCGGGGTAACGCGACGAGGCGACTTAAATTAAAACACATGCCTTAAGTGGATGGAAAAAGTAACTTTGAAATAGAAGCGCCATGACCTAGGGTTTATTTTTATCATTTAATACTTTGATAGCCTAGGGTTTTCAGGGTTTTGCAAATTTAGTTAGGTTTAGGCTTGAAAACCTAAAAACTTGACATAGGTAAGGCCACAAGGAACAAGGGATAACTGATTTGAAACTACCAGAAACAGAGAAAAGGACAGGGAACCAGGAAAAATGCCAAAACAAGAAATACAACCAACACTCCTAATCAATTTGATCTGATAATCACAAGGTAGAAACTTGCCTTTCAATTTGTTTACCATCTTATCCCATACCTTGATTTTTTCTTTACCTTTCTTCTTTCAATCTAATTGTAGATGTTCCCACCATAAGGATCCATGACCTTTCAGCTTTGTACTTGCAATCTTGAATTTCTTGTCCTCTGCTACATTCTCATACTCAAATTATTTCTACATCTCAGTTATCCAATCAATCAACTCATCAGAATCCAACTTTCCACCATACTTGGGAAGATTAAACTAAGGTGTGGACTTCAAACTTGTTAAGGCTCTCTGGAATCTTTCTTCTTCCTTGTCCATCACAGGCGCAGGTGCAACTTTACCTTGAACTTCTTCAACTTCATCACCACTAACATCCTCAAGATGTCTTCCTCTATGCTGGGCTGTCTCAATAGCTTCCAGTATAGCATCCATCTATCTAAGCATATCAGCTAGACCTGGATCTGCATTCCTCTCCCACAAACCATCTTGAAACCCTCTGCAATTGTAGGTCATATCGCAATCTATACCCCACAACAATATCACCAACTAGGGTTAGGGTTTGCAAGAAGGAACTTAGAACTCACCAATGATCTAATACCACCTGACATAAGGAGGGTCAGTAAAAGAGGCCTAGGGAACTCCCATTTACCAAACCAGCTTGGAGATACAATGTGGAAGCAACAACAACACAGTGAGATAAGAGACAATAGAAATCCTTTTCATTAATTGATCACACTCATTACATGTCGGGCTATAAGGCCTTCCCTTTTTGGCCATATATTCAATGAATTATGGAATTATTTTCATACATGTGAGGTCACAGACTGTCCTTCCAGATAATTTAATACTTATTCTTCTATCCTCTAAAATTTCTACCTAAGACTAAAACATAGAAACATATATATACAAGAGTTCACCAAAGAGGTCAGTGCTCAAATCCATTAGAGAGACCCAGATTTAGGTCCACACAGATCCCAATGAGAGACCCCACATTAATTCAGCCACATAAATTAAATGTAGAAGTTGGCCAAATCAGGATAAACAAATTGAAATATTATTACCGAAAGACAGCAAACCTTCAGAAAAGCATACCCGAGCAACAGACAAAAAAATCAGTAGAATCATTACCGAGCAATAGAAAACCTATCAATAAGAACATACCTGAGCAACAAAAATGACTCAGGAAAAGAGATCACTGAGACTCATCGTTAAAGCAAGAATCTGAGAAATAGAAGACAAACTATAAAACAAAGTAAACATATTTTGGTTGAGTAGGATTTCCAAGGACCCAAGATGATCATGCATTAGTAACCTGAGAGCACAGTCTACAAATTAACCTGAGCACCAGTCTATAGAGCATATTGAGCACCAATCTACTGAGAGACAATTGTATTCTCGAGAAAAGAGGATCTGAGCTACACGTCATCTAAAGCACTTAAGTCTTAAAAATAGATTTATGCATAGCTATAAAACCATTTCTTGAGGATCAAGTAAAGGATAAGTAATAGTTTTAATTAGTTTAAATGATTGTAAAAATGCAAACTAGGAGATCAAGGTCAAGTTGTAAACCTTTGATCATAGAGTTTTTCTTGTAAAGCACGAAACCTAATTAGTTCAAAACCTTTGTATATATAAATGTATAATCAATCAAGAACATGATGATTGTAGCCACATAAGACACCTATTGATCAGACAGAGAGTTTCATGCAGAAGGACAGAAAAAGAAGAATTTAGTTACGAAGAACTAGATTCAAGGCTACCAAGAAGAACAAAGGTATTATTCATCATAGTAAGGTGATATTTTTTTGTGAACTTAATGGATGTGTATTCTACAATTCAAGATTTCAAGTTATCAAGTCATAAGTATTTTTAACTACTCTCTTAAAATTGTAGAAAATATATGAATTCATTCAAGAAGGTGGACTTAACAGTCTAATTGTAAATCTCTTAACTGAGTGCAAACTTAACAGTGTTGTTAAAATCTCTTAACAGAGTAGACTTAAAAAGTCTAACATGTTACTCCTAATAGGGTAATATCATCAAAAGTGATAACAACTTGTAGCCTTAACCAACACCTTCCATTATGTAGATAGTGAAGCTTTGTAGGTTTCATCCCCATTGCATTTTTTACCTTCTAATAGGGTTTTTTTGCATTACCAATTCTTGTGTCATGTGTAACTAAGTTTCATAAATGTTTCTATGATTGTTTACATGCACTTACATTTATGTTATGATATTACATGCATAAGGTAGAAAATCAATATGGTCGGTAATGCAAGAAAATATTACTAAGGTTAATTGATAAAAATTTTAAGGGTACTGATTCACCCCTCCCCTCTCAGTACACACCCTTCCATTATTCCAACAATTGGTATCAGATATAGATCTCTTATTTAAAAAATTTTAAACACTTAAGAGAAAAGATCATACAATGGAAAGGTATAAGCTTGATAAGAATATTGATATTCAGAAGTTGGAGATACATATTTTCTTTGAGCAATACAAAGAAGAAAGAAACAAGATGAAAGAATTATTGTCTGAGAGAAAATTCATGGCATCTCGCTACAATGAAACCGACTATCATGAAGAAGAGAAGCCTGATTTATTTGAGTCATCAGGATCTGCATCTGGTAATATGTTAGACACATCTAAATGATTATTACAAGTCTAAATGAAATCAATCAACATCTGAATGAACAAGTGAAGGTACTACAAATCGATCAAGAAACATAGATGGTAAGAATGATTGATGTTATGAATAATTTTAGACAAGATGAACAAGAAAGAACATTAGCTATTGATGATAGGAGGAAGATCACTGAAAAGATACAAGAGAAAGAAACTGAAATAAAGAGACTTACTGAACATCACATTGAGATCACCAATCAAATAGTTCTTATGAGTCATGAGGCCAACCAAGTGATCATAGAACTTAATATAAAATTCAAGCTATTGGTGAACTAAGAGAAGAAAATGAGAAACTGAAGCATGAAGAAAAGATTCAACAATAACATAATGATATGATCAAGAAAGCTAAAGACATTATAAAAAGAATGGATGAATTTTTGAATGGACAAAGTAGATTCAACAACAATATTGATTTAGGGTATATAGAGCATGGATAATCATCAAAACAATCTAATAAAAGGAATTTCTACACAAATCCAAGAGCAAAGAAGTAGTCATACAATCACTATGGAAAACTAGGCCACACATCAAATGTTTGCATGAGCAAAGAAAAAGGTATTCCTAAATCTACTTCTACATTCATAGGTAATTGTTATAATTGTAACAAGCATGGACACAAAGCACATGAATGAAGATTTAATGTGAACAAACCAAAGGAGGAATCCTACAGGGAAAAATATTGTCCTATTTGCAAAATGCATGGCTATACATCTCATGAATGCTGGAAAAAGAAAAAGCAAGTATGGAAACCAAAAGAACAAGAAAATCCTTATGAACTGAGAAGAGTTGGTAACTCATATGTTTCAGATTACAACACATGGGTAAATTGCATAGCATGTGGTAGATATGGACACATAGCTACAAACTACATGAGGAAATGGATACGAAGATGAAGGAACTGGAATAACTCTGGAATGACATGCTTACATTGTCATCAGGTCAGTCATCTAAGAAAGGATTGTAGAGACCAAGTGATAGAGTTTAGCACTTTTTAAAATGGAAACACTGTTAAAGATATCAGGGGAATGAGAAATCAAATTTGGAGGAGAGCTTCAAACAATGAAAATGTTGGACGAAGCACTACAGTTGGTGACACCTCATCTGATGGATTAGGTGATTCCACCACCCCCACCTAAGAAATAAAAGTGAGTATGGAACTACACTATACAAAGCTATATTTTACATCAGTTCCAATATTCATTGATAATATGCCAAATTAGTATGAATGGAGATGCACTATGGTATTAATTGTTATGATATTGTGAATCTAGTCTCGTTGGTCAATGCATACCGAGCATCATCGATGTATATATGAAAAGAAACTAAGTTGTCAATATAAACCAAGCATCATCAATAAACATGTGAAAGACAATCAAGTCTTCACTACATACTGAGAACCATCAGTGAACATGTGAAAAGTACAACTAAGTTGTCACTTACCCCAAGCATTGTATACTCACTGAGGATGAAGACTTTGGTATGATACCTGAGTGTCTTTGTTTTGTCGACCGAGTGGTAGATGAAGCATTCAATTCACCACTTAGGCTATTTTCTATAAATAGGGAAACAAAGAGCTCATTCATTCACCAAGTGATAAAGTGAAAACAGTAGAACAAAGAAGAGCGACAAAGAGTGACAAAGAGCGACAAGATTTTTGAACTATTTATAGTAGATTCAAAGGCTACTCTAACATATTTCAACCATCCACAAAAAAGATCAAGTGAGTATCTCGACTCACCGAGATAATAGTTCATTTACAAAAATCCCTAAATATTTCGCAAACAAATGAAACTGCATCACGAGTCTCAAATATCAAAGACACAAAGGACAAGAAGATCAACTTGATTAAGAACACAACCTATGAGGAGCCCACCTATAATTTTTTCCATGAGGTTGCTACTCAACCCGATGACAAGGGAGAATTTTCAAGTATCCCTCCTAGGGTTTTGTTGGTTGAAGATATACTCGCATACATCCACTGCAAGGTTGCAGAGATTGGAGATCTTGAGATTGAAGAAGCTTACCAAAAGCTATGTCAGGATGGAAACCTGAAAGATGAACACAAGAACATTGAGGTGAAAGGGTTAACCAATGCCCTACTATTCTTGAGAGATTTCAAGACTGCATGGATATGCATTATACTTAGCTGGGTACATGATAGAAAAATGTGGTTGGATGAACCAAAACCAATCACAAAGGATGTGATTCATGCTGTAACTGGTTATCCAATAACTGAAAAGGAAAAATCCCTAAAGCATCCTTCACGCCCCAAGATTGAAAAATTAACTAAAGAAGAATGGGACAGAAGAGGGTTGAAACTCAATACAATCACCGACCCTGAGATGCAATTTGGTGCATGTGTGATTGGGTACAAAATATTCCAAGCTAGCAGAATGAACAATATGGCATGTGGAGCAGTTGACACTTCTTATAAGATTGTGAAGAAGGGACTTCAAATGGACTTATCTGAGTTGCTACTGAAGCAACTAGAAGAGAATATGAGAACAATTAGATCAACCAAATTTAATACATGTAAGTTTGGTTCCCTCCTTATGTGCACATTCTTCTATTCTCATAATTTCCTTCCTTCTGTCGGTAATGTCACGTAGGACACAACCCGACCAGTAACTGCACAAATTAGTGAATTCATTAAGTCACTAGGGGATAACTTCACATCTATAATGGATGCATACTTCACCACTTTCAAGGATAGAATGTAGAAGAGAATGCAAATCCCTTCACCACTGGTTGAACAATAAAAAGATGACATATGTTTTATAGTGGACCGACACCACTCTAATCAAACTAGTTGAACCGAGAACAACATGGTTACCACCATTAGACTATGAGATCAACATTGATCAGGCTATGAAGGCTATTGAAGCCTTACTGAATGAACCGGTGGACAAATAATTGAACAAATTTGGCACATATGAGGAATCCAATTCTAGAATCAAGACTGGCTTAGTAGTGAAGAAGATAGACTAAAAGAAAACAAAAATAATATATACTCTTCAAAAGAAACTTTTGGTAAATGATGAAGAGTTGGAACAAGATCTTGCCAAGGGATAGTCACCCATAGGTGAAGGTAAAGAGTTAAGTGATTCTGAGTCTACTAAATCAGATGCACCCCCATCCAAGAAAACAAAGGTTACAAGTGTAACAGCTACATCAAGAACCCGGAGTAAGACTACAAAAGAGGCAAACTCTCCACTAGTAAAGAAAGGTATTGTGAGGACTTATCAAAAAAGAAAGCCTCAAACCAGGAAATCAACATCGAGGAAAAGAAGGAAATATATAAGAGGAAAATAAGACAAGGATGATACTGCTAGGGATGAAAGAGAATAAATGATCGAACAAGAAAAGGCCAAGATACCTAAAATAATTGATGAGATTACAGAGTCACTCATCAATATAGGAAGTATATCACAACATAAGATTAGATAGTGGGCAAATTTGTCTAAGGAGGACCAGAATAAATTAGAGGAAGCAATCATCAAAATGATGGTAAAATTCAAGTGTTTACCTCTACAATTTGTTAGTCATATTCCACAAGAGCTAAATGATAGGATATCGGCCAGGTGGAATTATGCACTGCACACAGAGAAAAAAATAAGAAAAAGATCCCTAGCTAAATTCATGCCACCCGAGTCAACAGTTGAAGAAATTGATTCAACAATGAAGGAGCATGAAAAGAATTTTTTTGCAAAGATGAGAGCATACAAATTACTGCATTGCAGATTAGAAGACATTGACAAAGAAAGCAGTGAGATTTGGAATGAAATCTTCAATCCACCTGAGAAGGTACTAGCTCTAACTGAGACACCTCACATTGAGGAGAAGGAGGCCACACCGAGCCTTGGGTACATTTTCATCAATGATACTGAGGATGTCAATCCAGTTGATTTGGAAATAGAAGAAAATAGGGCCATAGATGATGTACCTTAGATATTACAATCATTAGGGGAAACACCAGATATCACAATAAAAGATATAACTCATATTGATTCTGATGATGATCCCAAGAATGATGAAGATGTAAGTATTACCACTGAGCAACCAAAGGAACAAGAAATTGTTTATGTTGCACAGGAAAATGTATGAGGTCACATGCCTTTATTGATACAATCTATCAATATTATAATAGAAGAATAAGAGAAAACACTTGAGCCTGATGCAAACATACCGATGGAGAAAGGTGAAGAACAAGGGGAGAAGAAAGATACAACAAAGGAGAAGAAAGATACAAGTGGAGAGGAAGAACTGAGTGATGTCACTACCAAGGACAAAAAAAAAGGTAAACAAGGCTGCAGATAAAGACAAGGTTGATGTAGAGACTTTTACGACCGACCAACAGGTCAATATCGAGTAGCATACAAAAGGCACCACACCTCCCACACAATCACCAAAATTAAAATAAACAAAGAAATAAATTGCTATGGTACTTCATTCCCCTGCTTCCAACATGATAGCGAAGAAGAAGAAGAAGAGTAAAGCTCCGGTCAAACTTGAAGAAATCATTGACATACCCGAATCTGATCCAAGAACACTGGATCCTGAGTCACTGACCAAGTATGGAGAACTATGAAAAAGGAAGGAAATAAAAGACAAGCTCAACTAGAAGGAGCACAAAAATTCACAAGTCCTTGATACTACAAAGGAAATCCTAATGCAGATAGTTCTTGACACTCATATTGATCAAAATTCACCCATCCTTGATCAACTAGCAGTTCTTACCAAGGCAATAACATCACACAATGTAGAAACTGACAAGGTAATTGAGGAACATGCAGAAGAGAAGTGTCACTACAATCTCACCGAGAAGATCAGCCAAGAAGTGGCAGAAAACAAGGTAAAACATTCTGAGCTAGTAACTACATTGGAACCAATAATATTAGAAGTAGTTAACTTAGTTCAAAATTTGTGCACACTAGAGATTTTCACTAAATAACATAGTGAAAATATAGAATAGATAGATGTAGATCTACAAGCTAGTGCACAAGGTCTATCAACTGAGGAAAATGCATTCCAATTGCATTATAAGAAGATTTTTAGAATCAAACAGTTGAGACTTGAGATAAAAAAGGCTAAAATCAAAATCAAAGATGAGGTAACCAAGCTCCAAGCTATGTTACTACCGAATCTCACATTGTTGTTGAAACACATGAATTCATCAAAAACATTAATTGCCACCCCAAAGATGTCAGTCACCGAGAGTATATATGACATGTACGCCAGACTCACTTTGGAGCACATGACCCTCAAACACCTCAAGGAGAAATGGGAGAAGTAGATGGCATGCATTCAAAAATCCCATGCCCACATATTTGACAAGTTGTACGTACTGTACACCTTTGTCATTATTTTCAAAAAAGGGGGAAATGAATGTACCAAAAGGGGAAAATGCACCAAAGGGGGAAAATACAAAAAGGAAAATATAGAAATAAAGGGAAAATGTATAGCCTCACAAAGGGAAAACCTATACATACACTATACCAAGGCATGAACATAGTGGGAGTCATTGACAAGGTAAACACCTGGTGTATATACTAAACATATCAGTTTTTGATACTAATGCCAAAGGGGGAGATTGATAATCCTAAATGATCATAAGTTGTCATTAGTATACAAGGAAATATTTTTTGAACCTTCGTCATGATCACCGAGTGACACCATTCAGTCAAGCACAGAGGTCACCGAAATAGTCAAACGCAGAGGTTACCAAAAATGTATTAGCAGAGTGATCACTAAAAATAGAGTAACCTGAGAGCATAGTTTGCAAAGCAACCCAAGAGAATAGTCTATAGAGTAACCCGAGCACCAGTCTATAGAGCATACCAAGTGCTAGTCTACCAAGAGAAAATTTTATTCCCGAGAATAGTGGATCTGAGCTACACGTCAGCTAATGCACTTAAGTCTTAAAAATAGATTTATGCTTAGCTATAAAACCATTTCTTGAGGACCAAGTAAAGCATAAGTAATAGTTTTAATCAATTTAACAGATTATAAACATGCAAACTAGGAGATCAAGGTCAAGTTGTAAACCTTTGATTATAGAGTTTTTCTTGTAAAGTGTGAAACCTAATTAGGTCAAAACCTTTGTATATATAGATGTATAATCAATCAAGAACATGATAATTGTAGCCGTGGAAGACATCTATTAATCAGACAGAGAGTTTCATGCAGAAGGACACAAAAGGAAGAATTTAGTTATGAAGAACTAGATTTAAGGCTACCGAGAAGAATAGAGGTATTATTCATCACAGTAAGGTGATATTCTTTTTGTGAACTTAATGGATTTGTATTCAGCAATTCAAGGTTGCAAGTTATCAGGTCATATGTATTTTTGACTACTCTCTAACAATTGAAGAAAATAGAAGAAATCCTTCAAGAAGGTGGACTGAACATTCTTATTGTAGAATCTCTTAACCAAGTGCATACTTAATAGTGTTGTTAAAATCTCTTAACAAAGTAGAATTAACAAGTCTAACATGTTACTCCTAACAAGGTAAGATCATCAAAAGTGATCACAACTTGTAGCCTTAACCGAAAGCTTCCATTCTACAGATAGTGAAGCTTTGTGGGTTTCATGCCCACCGCATTTTTTACCTTCTAATGAGGGTTTTCTATGTTACCAATTCTTGTTTCACGTGTAACTAAGTTTCATGAATGTTTCTATGATTGTTTACATGCACTTACATTTATGTTATGATATTACATGCATAAGGTAGGAAATCAATATGGTCGGTAATGCAGGAAAAGATTACTAAGGTTAATTGATAAAAGTTTTAAGGGTACTGATTCACCCCTTCCCTCTCAGTACACACCCTTCCATTATTCCAACAAACATATATCCATAATGCCAAACAACAGTCTGTAACACACAAAACTACATAATTTGACTATTTAGATAGACCCTCACTCGGACCATTGTAACTTTCAAACAAGAGAATATTATGAAGATCTATCTGGTCAAAATTTTGAGGACGAGGTTTTTGACAACATATCAAAAATTGAAGTAAACCCAATAGTTATTTTGCGAGTTGTGCCCCCCACACAGAGATAGTTTTTACTGTCCATTATTCTCCTCTTATGTTTCACGGCTAACCTTATAACTTGGTCCAAATCTAAGAAAAGGCATTAAACCAAACCTTTACATCCATTTGACAATAATATCATTCATTCACATATAGAAAACTATCCATAATTAGAGGGAAAACATGAATACAACCAATAACTATCAAAACAAAATAGAATACTTTATTTTGTTTGAATATAATATATTAAAATACTTGGCATATATCTTCATCATGTTTTATCTTGTTCCATATTTTTGCCATGATCTACATTGTGGATGAACTTTCCTTTCATGGACTGTCACCCTGTCTATAGACTAGGTGTGATAGTTAGAGGCAACAATTTGTAAATTTTGTCCTCTAACTACTCACCACCATCGTTTAATCGACCAAACAATGGTATTTATAGACTCTTCATCTCCCTATGACAGTTACAACCAAACCGACTGTATAAATTCCCATTTTGTAACTATTGTTCAACTTTTGTCATTTTGGGCATTTTCCAACTAATGACTTTAGAAACTTGTATAAACCATCCCGACACATCTAAATGGATATTTTATAGCCTTTTACATCATGGTTTCCCTTTCATGGGCATTTTAAAATTATTTGACCATGTGACAAAAGTAGGACCATAACTAGGACATTGAGGACAATAGCCAAATGAACTCAAATACATAGAAGTGAACTTATTACATTAAAATGAAAACAAATTGATCATCTTGTGATATTTCACCTCCTTTGTGCATGTGTTTTAGGCGCTTCTACACCATACTCCTATCCTTCAAAGATTTCCAAGTCTCTTGGAAATGTGGGTATGAAGTGACCTGCAAAAAACTTTGACTAAAATCACCATCTTAAACTTTGGTCTTCCTCTTTATCTCTTTACTTTGTCTCTTCCTCTTGTCTTTATCTTTTCTTCTTCTTAATGCTTCTCTTCTCTTTTGGTGCTCTATCATGTCATCAAACTAGACTCCCATCAATGGAGTTCATACTGGGGTGATCCCATAAAGCTATGTCCCACTTCTAGGCATGAATAAAAATCACGCAGATGAATTTTTTTCATTTTTGACCCCTTAGAGAGAATGGGGGTGTTCACTCGAAGGGAAAAAACCCCTTCGCGCGAACTAGGTGAAATTGGGGGTTCGCTCGAACTAGACCCAATTCGAGAAAACACTGTGAATGAACAAAAAAGCAATTTGCACAAATTTTCCATGGGGGTTTTTCTCAAAGGGGGTTTTCTCTAACCCCCTTTGCTAGAAGGGGTGTTCGAACGAACCCCCTAAATTTTGCCTTCCTCTCCAAAGCCAACAAATTTCTGCAAATTTTTCCCTTTGAAGGTCTCAATCAAGGGCCAAATAAACCAATCTTCTAAAAACCAAATGGTAGATGATGCTACTCAAAACAAGCTTTACAATGACTATGATTTTAATTAATATTGAGTTTATTATGAATTTTTATTTTTAGTTTAATTAAATAGAGGTTTTCTGGCCATTTAGCAACCTCTCTCTTCGACGCTTCATGAAAAATAGTAAATTATGAAAAAAAATTATGAAAAATATGTAGGAAAAGATTATGTGTGTTACCTTTCTAGGAAAAAAGAAAGAAAAAATGAATTTTGATATATACAAATCAAGTTAGAGCGATCCAAGTGACCTTATGTCTAAATTACATTTACTGTCACTTTACAACTTAATAAAGGATTAAATATCGACCCAAAATGAATGAAACCAACTATATCCTTTAGATATTGAAGTTACAAAAAAAACCTTGAAAGAATTACATCATTATCATATTTTCTAAAAAAAATTATGATGATCCAAGTGACAGTCACTCCTTAAAAACACTATTTTTTCACACAAACCACTTTTCAAAGGAGAAGGAAAAATGAATTTGAATAAATTTTTTTAAAAAAATATATATTTAGAAACTAGAAGGAAAATGATAAAAGACTCTAGTTTAAATCATCTTCAAATTCCTAATAGTTTTGCGGCAACAGGTGTTCAAAGGTGAATTTTTTTTCAAAATGTTGATCTCAGTGTCAAAGTTGGCCAAAAAGTGGGACACACTAATGTGGGACCACCCACTAGCTTCTCACCAAGGTGCTTCTCCCAAACACAATTCCAATCTCCCAATGCTGCTCCCCAACCACCAACCTTTGCCCCTCTGATGTAATTTGGTTCCCAAGGTCTAGTCATTACCAAGAGTCGGCTTGACTCTACTCTAAGGCCTCTTGCACAGACCTTATAGGGTAGATTCTTAACCTAGCTTGAGGAAGTCACTAAGATATTTACCTCAAGTGCCCTAGACCTGGTTTACACCATTAAGCTTCTATCTTGTGCTATAAAATCTAATAAGATCCACTCTCCAAGCTAAACCGACGATTTCAACTTGAAGAACACAATAATACACACTGCTCATGGAATCCATCACAAAATACTCGAGATGATTCTCCAAATAGCTTTTTTATTCACAATCTCTATTCTATTACAAAAATATATTGCATTCACCTCTTCTGTCTATTCTCTACTACTACTTGTTACAAAAGCTTTCAACTATATATCTAACCCTTGAAATATCTCCAAAATATCTTGTGCTCTTGACAAATTCAACCACCTTGCATAGGTTTCTTGGTCGAGCCATAAATGACCTTCCCTTCACTGGAACAGGTGTCCTTGTTCATTCCAAGAAAAAATGACATGTTGAGAGCCGTTGTAGTTGACCCAACTGGTCACAAACGTCAAATCCCATGTTTCCTAGGTCGTTAACCAACATTACCGAGGGCCATCATTGACTTCACCGAGCAACAAAAATATCATTGATGAACACAGGAACTTCAACCCCAAGCATTAGATAACAAACCCAAAAACAAACATTGACACCGGCCAACATCACCGACAGACATTCCTGATGGACATTACCGACGGACATCGCCGAGAGACATTCCCAAGAGACATTACCGACAGACATTCCCAATAGACATTACTGACATACATTCCCAAGCACCAGTATCTCTTATCTGTAGATCATCAATCTTTGGTTTCTAGGGCCTTGTTGCATTTCCAGAGGTTTATAAGCTACCTCAACACATACTTCAACTAGGAAACAACTATCTAGCAAATATGGTGTTTATTCACCGATTGACCTTTGTCATTACAAGAGTGGTGAAATAAAACACCTTACAAACCAAAAAATGCTTTCTATCCTAGAAATGCTTCTAACCTTAGGTGCTCCTAAACCATACTCCGCAAACAAAAATAAATAAACTTCCAGGTGATTGGAGTAAGTCAAAATTGATGCCTAACTTTTTGAAATTGGTTTCTTGTACCCATGTAGCCTCTAAGTCAGCTTATCCTTGCCATTTGACCAGATGTTCCATATAGGTCTGTCATCTAGTCTCCTTGGAAACTCTTTAATTTAGAATCTCTTCAGCCTATAGTTTCAGTGTAACAAGAAGCTTGAGTGCTCTCAGATCCTCGGTATCTCTTATGAGATCAGAATCTCCTTCTGGAGTTGGTCCTTTAGAGGATACCAAATCTACCACATTAAAAATAGGAGATAATCATATATCCTCAGGAAGATCAACTTTATAAGCATTAGACCCATATTTTGCCAATATTGCACAAGGACCTATCTTCCTCATCTAAATTTTAATCGAAAATCCTTTCTACAACCTTTCTTTGTTTAGGTGCACCATGACCAAATCTCCAACTAATCTTGCATCCACCTCCTACTTGATGTGACTTGTACTCTCAATCAATGCTACTTTAACTGAATCATGGACCTCCTTCATGGATTGAGAAAAATATTTAGCATACCCACTCCTCTTTGCATTGCTTCCAAGATCCCTTAATTCACAGATACCCCTGGGATGAATCCCATACACTATTTCAAAAGGGCTCTTTCCAGTGGATCTATTGACTGTATCATTGTATGCAAATTCTACTTGAGAAATTAACTGATCCAATGATTATCCATACTCCTTGGTGAGGCATCTCAAAAGATTGCCTAAGCTTTGGTTCACCACTTTAGTCTGACCATCGGTCTGTGGGTTATATGTCAAGCTAAAAGAAAGATTATTGCCAAGCTTCTGCCACAAAGTTTTTCAAAAATGACTCATAAATTTGGAGTCTCGGTTTGATACAATACTCAAAGGTAATCCATGTATCCTTACTGCTTCTCTAAAGAACATATTTTCTATGTAACATGCATCATGTGTGGTATTGCATGGCACAAAGTGAGCCATCTTGTTGAGCCTATCAACAATCACAAAGATGTTGTCCATTCCCTATCTGGTCTTCGGTAATCCAACTACAAAATCCATACTAAGGCATTCCCATGGTCTATTTGGGATAGAAAGGGACTGATACAATCCGGCATTGGATAAAGTCCCCTTTTCCTTCTGATGGACTATACAATTCTCCACATACTTTTAGACATCTCGATTCATTCTTGGCCAGTAATAATACCTCTTGACCAGTTCTAGAGTTTTATTCAACCCAAAATGTCCACTTAAGGAACCATTTTTCTTTTCTTGTACTAGGTTCTCTCTCATGGAACCTCTTGGTTCACAAAGTTGTCCTCCCTTAAATAGAAGATCTTCTTGAAGAGTATACTCTGAATTCTGAGCATGAAAATAATTTTGATAATCTTGACATACCTTGTATGCTGTTGAAAAGTCTTCATCTGCTGGATACAGATCTTTGAAGATTTCAATGCCAATGCTTCTTAGCTGGACTTCTTGCATTGTGAGTAACCTTCTACTCAATGCATCTGCTAGCTTGTTCTGCACTCCCTTCTTGTGCTTTATAGTGAAGGTAAAGGCTTGGATGTATTCCACCCATTTAATATGCTTATGGCTTAGTTTATCATGTGAACTTAGAAAACTAATAGCCTGATTGTAGGTAAAGACTACAAATTCTTTGGGAAGGAGATAATTTCTCCATTTCCTTAGTGCTTGCACTAATGCATACAATTCCAAATCATATGAGGGATACTTCTTCTTTGTATCACTGAGTTTCTCACTATGAAAAGCTACTGCCTTTCCTTCTTGACTCAAAACTGTACCGACAACAATATTACTAGCATCACATTCCACAGTAAACAATTTGTCAAAACTAGGATGTGTCAATATCAGTTGAGTCACTATCCTCTTCTTGAGATGCTCAAATCCTTCATTATCCTGCTCATTCCATTGTAATTTGTCTTTCATACCCCCTTTGATGGTATCTAAAATAGGAGCAATGATTTTGCTAAATTGTTTAATGAACTTCCGGTAAAACTGTGCTAAACAATGGAAACTCATAACTTTAGTTGCTAACTTCGGTGTAGGTCAATTCAAGATGGCTTCCACTTTGCTGATATCCATCTTCAAGTTACCTTGTGAGATAAAAAAAACCTACATACACCAACTCTTTCTTCATGAACTCACTCTTTTCCAAGTTGATTGTCAACTTTTCTTTATGCAATCTTTGCATTACCAATTACATATGTCTAAGATGATCCTCTTTTGTTTTGTTGAACACTAGGATGTCATCTAAGTACACCACAACCCATTTTCCAATTAATTCCTTGAAAACCTCATTCATCAATCTCATAAATGTGCTTGGGGCATTTGACAACCCAAAAGGCATAACAAGCCATTCATACAGTCCTTCAATGGTCTTAAAAGAAGTCTTCCACTCATCTACCCCTTTAATTATGTTCTAATGGTATCCACTCTTAAGATCTATCTTGGAATAATATCTAGCTCCACCAAGAAAATCCATCAAATCTTCTATCCTTGGTATAGGGAACCTATACCGGATAGTTATACTATTTATGGCCTTGGAATCAGTACACAACCTCCAAGTACCATCTTTCTTTCGGGCTAGTACTGTGGGAACAACACAAGTACTTATGCTTTCTCTAATCAACCCTTGATTAATTAGCTCCTGAATTTGGTTACAAATCTCTGCATTCTATTGTGGGTTCATCTTATAAGCAGCTTTGTTTGGAAGTGAGGCTCCTGGAATAAATTCAATTTGATGACTAAAAGATCTCTCAGGTGATAGGATAGCTGGTTGACCATCACTGACTATGGCCTAGTATTGATTTAACAACCTTTGGATCTCTAAAGGCTACTCTTCCCTCTTATTTCCCTTTTCACCTTTTGGTTTTAAAACCAAGGCAAAGCCTACTCCATCTTCTTCCAATGTCTTTAAGAATTCTTTCTCACTGACCAACAGTAAGTTGTGACCCATTTTCTTTTCTTTCTCTTCTTCCAAGATTGATTGTACCCTAAAATTTATTCCATCCTTCTTGAAGGAATAGGAAATTTGAACTCCGTCATGCACTGCAGCTCGGTCAAACTGCCAAGGTCTACCTAATAGTACATGACACGCATCCATGGGTAGGATATCAGAGAAAACTTTGTCCTTATACCTTCCTATGGAAAATTCTATCCAAGCTTGCTCGTTGAATATTACATGTTGATCTTTATTCAACCAAGTAACTCTATAAGGATTAGTGTGAGGTATCCTTGTCAAATTTAAATTCTCAATAGCTTCTAAAGAAACTATATTATCAGTAGAACCTGAATCTATGATAACTTTATAGACCTTACTAAGTGCTTTGCAATTGACTCGAAACAAAGATCTCCTTTGGCTTGGCTCTTCCTTGACGGGTTATTTGAGGAGTGTCCTTTGAACCATCAAATTCTCTCCCATCTCTGATCCCATGGGAACTTCTACAGTCTTGCTTCTAGAAGACTCTTCTTACACATAGTTAGCTCTTTTCTCTCCTCCTTGTGAAGTAGAGCTCTTTTCAGGACACCAATATGCAGGATGCCCAAGCTATTGATAGTTGTAACATTTCATTGAAGAGAAGTAAGATCCTCTTCCTTGGTTATCAATTCTCCCTCTTGAACTAATATTTAAACATCTTCCCTGATTGTAACCACCTCTAGTGTTACTGGGTTCTCCTTGATTCTCTATGAATTTGTTCTCACTCTAACTTTTAGCTTCAGGATTCCTTCCTCTGTATCCTCCTCTATTGCCTCTATTGTCTCTTCCTCTGCCTCTGGTATTTGATTCTTGTTTCTTCTTGAACTTCTCTTCCACTTTGAGGGCTAATTGATAGTGTTGGTGGACAGTTTTGGGGCTTAAGAGGCTAATCTCTTCTTGAATACTCCATTTGAGTCCATTCTTGTATCTTGATACCTTTAGGATTTCTTCTTCCATCACATGGGATCTTAAGCATAGCTTATGGAACTCTTCTGTATAGGCACTAACCTCTAAGTCTTTCTAGGTCTCAGATTATGCCTTTTCTTATGCAGTTGAACTTCATAATCATTAGGAAGGTAAGTTTCCTTCATTTTTACCACCATACCTTTCCAACTTGTTATGGGCTTCTTTTCCTTTTGCCTTTTCATCTTGGAAAATTTTTGACCAAGTGAGAATAGTACCTCTCAATCTTGTCTTGGCTATTTTGACTTTCTGAGCTTCAGTCGCACTATCACAATCAAATTGATTTTCAAGACCTTCTATCCATTCCATGATTAATTCTAGATCCATTTTACCACTAAATAAGGGCACACCTTCTAAGGAATTACCACTCATTGCCTTCAACACTTTCAAGAATGGCTCTTCTTGAAGCACAGGGTCTGGCTCTGGGATCATGTCCTCCTCAGCCACTTGTTTACCCTTCTCATCAGCTTCTCTCATCAGTTTGCTGACTGCTGTAGTTCAAATCTGCACTTCTTCCAACTTGTATGCCATTTCGGCTAACTGCTCCTTTAGGAGTTTTTTCTCCTCTCTCTGTTCATCCACATTCCTTGCTAGCTCCGCGTTGGTCACCATCTTGGATGAATTTATAGACTCTTCTAAAAATCACACCCAAACAACACAAGCCTGATTCTCTAACTTTCTCTGATACCAATCTGATGTAATTTGGCTCCCAAGCTCTAGTTGTTACCAAGAGTCAGCTTGACTCTACTCTAAGGCCACTTGCATAGACCTTATAGCGTAGATTCTTACCCTAGCTTGAGGAAGTAACTAATATCTTTACCTCAAGTTCTCTAGACCTAGTTTACACTGTTAAGCTGCTATCTCAGGTTGTGGAATCTAATAGGATAGATCCACTCTCCAAGCTAAACTGACGGTTTCAACTTGAAGAACACAATAATACACACTTCTCATAGAATCCATCATAAAATACTCAAGATGATTCTCCAAATAACTTATCTATTCAAAATCTCTATTCTATTACAAAATATATTGCATTCACCTCTTCCATCTATTTTCTACTACTACTTCTTACAAAAGCTTTCAACTATATATCTAACCCTCAAAATATCTCCAAAATATCTCGTACTCTTGACAACTTCAACCACCTTGCACAGGCAGCCTGGTTGAGCCATAAATGACCTTCCCATCACTGGAAAAGGTGTCCCTATTCATTCTAAGAAAAAATGACACATTGAGAGCCATTGTAGTTGACCCAGCTGGTCACAAACATCACATCCTGCATTTCTTGGGTCGTTAACCGACATTACTGAGTGCCAGCTTTGACTTCACCAAGAAACAAAAATATTTTCGGTGAACATAGAAACTTCAACCCTAAGCATTAGATCAAAAACTCGAAAACAAACATTGACACTGGCCAACATCACCGATGGAAATTCCCAATGGACATTACCAACAGACATCCCCAAGAGACATTCTTGAGAGACATTACCGACAGACATTCCTGAGAGACATTACTGACAGACATTCCCGAGCACTAGTATCTCTTATCTCTAGATCATCAATCTTCAGTTGCTAGGGCCTTGTTGCATTTTCAAAGGTTTATAAGCTACCTCTACACACACTTCAACTAGGAAACAACCATCTAGCAACTATGGTGTTTGTTCACCAATTGACCTTGGTCATTACAAGAGTGGTGAAACAAAACACCTTACAAACCAAAAAAAATGCTTTCTATCCTAGAAATGCTTCTAACCTTAGGTGCTCCTACACCACCCTCAACTAGGAGTCCCTACCATGCCTCTCTCCCTAGTCTATTGGTGACACACAACAGACCATCCTCTCTGGCCATGGATCATCTCCTATGATCCTCTTTGTAGACCTCCATGTCCACCCATGTGCAGCGAGTGAACGTGCACTAGAAACCATGAAAATTCAACAACCAGAATCAATTACCGAATCTCTTTCTAATCCCAAATATTTCACTGAGCTCTAGTACCAATTTGATTCAGAGCATTTTAATATCACAAATGAGATATACTTCTTGATATATTAGCCATACTCCTTGAGCCTTACCCCAAGGCCTAATAGACCTTGCATGCCCAAGCCCTACTCCTACAAGGGTAAATTTGAAAGCACTTCTTTCAAGCATATATATTGTCCTTTATTTTTCATTGTACAAAAGACAACAAAATATTATTAATCCTTAACAAAATACAACATACTTTCTTAGGTCAACATGACAATATCCATATTTTAGTCTCTGCTCATTCACCATACCCTGATCACAACGGGTGCTTACCTTGCTTCTTGTACACAACCTTATTGGTTACAGTCCCTTGCCCTGCCTCCAAACTATCACACTGTTGTCTTTCATTCCTTGATCACATACAAATCATCAAATCATGAGAAGAATACATTCACACTATTAGACAACCTTTTATCCCATGTTGGTAATCTCACAAACTTAAAATCAGTAAGTTAGTTATTCATTCATTGTCTAGAACTATCTCCCTATAATCTATCATCAAAAAGATAGTGCTCAACTTGCCTTCCATGACTCATAAAGTCTCCAACAAGAAATCTAATATTCTAACTCCATGCATGCATCTTCAAAGGATGTCTTGAGTTAAATGAAGAAACCATTCATTTAAAAAAAACTATCACTGTTATTAGGATAGGTTAGCCATAATAATGAGAATACCAAGGTTACATGCCCTCAAACCCTTTTTCCAATGATAATAAGATACCCTCAAACATTCATCAACCACTTTTCAACATAAATGAATCACAATATATATCAATAATGCCAAACAACAGTCTATAACACACAAAACTATGTAATTTGACTATTTAGATAGACCCTCACTCAGACTATTGTAACTTTCAAACAAGAGAATAGTTTTATGATCGCTCCATTCATAATTTTGAGGAAGAGGTTTATAACAACATATAAAAAATTGAAGTAAATCCAACGGTCATATTGTGATTTGTGCCCCCCGCACAGAGATAGTGTTTACTGTCATGAAAAATTCAGAAAAGTCATTGTTCTCCTCTTATGTTTCACAGCTAACCTTCTAGCTTGGTCCAAATCTAAGTGAAGCCATTAAACCAAACCTCCACATGCATTTGACATTAATCACATTCATTCACATATAGAAAACTATCTGTAATCATAGGGAAAACTTGAATCTAACCAGTAACTATCAACAAAATAGAATACTTTATTATGTTTGAATATAATATATTACGAACCCTGGCATATATCTTCATCGTGTTTTTTCTTGTTCTATATTTCTTCCATGATCTACATTGTGGATGGACTTTCCTTTCATTGACTGTCACCCTGTCTATAGACTAGGTGTAATAGTTAGAGGCAACAATCTATAACTTTTGTCCTCTAACTGCTCACCACCATCGTTTAATCGACCAAAAAATGGTATTTATAGACTCTTCATCTCCCTATGATAGTTATAACCAAACCGACTGTACAAACTCCCATTTTTGTCACTATTTTGCATATTTTGTCATTTTGGACATTTTCCAACTAATGACTTTACAAACTTGTATAAACCATCTTGACACATCTAAATGGATAGTTTATAGCCTTTTAAATCATGGTTGCCCTTTCGTGGGAATTTTTACATTATTTGACCATGTGACCAAAGTAGGACCATAACTAGGACATTGAGGAAAATAGCCAAATGAACTCAAATACATATAAGTGACCTTATTACATTAAAATGAAAACAAATTGATCATCTTGTGATCTTTCACCTCCTTCGTGCCTATGTTTTAGGTGCTTCTCCACCAAAACATAGCAAAATTTGGCACCTTTCTTCTTCATCCATTGGCAACCCTACTGAGGTCAATTGAGTCACCAACATATTAAATCTTTCCAAATGCTCATAAATTCATCCACCTTCTTCCATTATCGAGGAATACAATTTATTCCTCAAGAAAATCATATTCACAAGTGATTTTTCTTGGTAGATCTCGCTTAGCTTCTTCCAAAGCTTCTTAAAAGTAAATTCTTCATGGACATTTACCAGAATTGAGTCTGCAAGACACAATCTTATGAGACCTTTAGCCTTACTATCCATTATATCATATCGTGTAGCTAAAGTTGGTTCCATAGGCAAATGTACATTTTCATCCACTACATCTCATAGATCTCGATCAATCAGCAAATATTCCAACTCCAGATCCCACTTTTCAAAGTTCATACCAGAAAACTTCTCTACATCAATCCTCCATGATATGCTTTCCATATTTACTATCCTGCAATACAAAAAATGAAATACTCTGCACAAGCTCCCATTCAAACCTTTATTAGCTCAAAAAACCCTGTACCCAAAAACTAGATCCATAACTGGCCAGGCTCTGATACCATTTGTAAGGAAGAAAAGGTGTATGGAAATGCTCTCTACACCAATCTTGAGAGGATGATTATACAAATTTCAACTTAACTATTATAGAGATTTCAAGAAACATAAAAGAGTAGAAACAAAATAACAATAAACACATAACACAGTGATTATTGTGGGGAAAACCCTTACGGGAGAAAAAACCCACACTCTAAAACTTGCATAATGTGTTATCAAATAAATAAGAGATTACAATACAATTGCAATGCAAGTTCTTACAAGAGTATCACCTCAACTCAAGCTTGGAGGAACTTCACTAGCATCCTTCTAGCACATGATCTTGCAAACACAACTCAATGCTCAAACTCCTCCTCAAGCCCACATTTTATCGGCTTCTCACAACCAGGAAACCATTATTGGTTTACAAAACCATGAGAAAAACCTCCTTGACACATGTTTCCCATCCTTGACATGTGTTTCCAGAGATAAGATATAATCTGGATAAAAATAGTCTCTCACATCCAAATTCTTATTCCCTATTTTTTACCCTTATAGTTGTCATGAAATGTGTCATTGGAACTCAAAAAATGGCCCTCCTATATTCTACTATGGACAAGGCATCCTTTGACAACTAATTTTCCCATTTTAAAAGCATCGACATGTAGAAAACTCCCAACTACATGGTGGAACTATCCAGAAAAATTGCAAGGTTGAGACACATGTTTCTCAACTGTCAGAACCAGTTCTCAGGAAGAATACCAGATTCACTCTGTAGCCCCCAAACACTAAGATATCTTTGTGTGTGTAAATGGGTACCTGTTGAAAATGACACAAACACTCAATAGGTCATTGCATTAGCTTGAAAGGTTAGTCAAAACATGTAAAACCACTAATATTGGCCTATTGCCTTCTAACTAGAAAGAG
>MU226286.1:0-15023 GCA_018584345.1 Thuja plicata
TGGAGTTTACTGTGGATCTCTCCTGTTCCTTTTGATCACAACCGTTCATCTCCCCATCTCTGGGATTGATCTCAACCATTCATTCCATCACCAATTCCTATATAATAAACCCTTCATAACCATTTGATCCAGGATTTCAAGCTTAAAGCGCCATTACTCTGTCAACATTCAAGCTATCTTGCGATCACACACACATTGCAATTATCAAATTCTCGACGCTTCTCAAGTCATAGACGTTGCCCAGCCAATACTGAGCATCAAGAACAACGTTTCGGAAGGAGTAGAGAGAAACAATAGAAGCTTCAAGCATTGAAGGGTTTGCATTCATTTGTCTTCCTTTTTGTTGTTTGTACATTTTATTGCTCACGTTTCGATTATTCGTTTAGTAGTTATTGCGTAATAGATTTGCATTCAATTGTGAACCTTGGCTACTAACCCCAGTCCTTGGAAAGCTGTGGGAAATCAGAGAGAGAGGCGTACACTTAGAAACAAATTCAAGAATACAATTTATTATCATATCTAACTAATATGATTGACATTTTTTTTTAAAAGAAGGTTTCAAATTTAGGGTCAACACTACTATGCTGGCATGAACATTTTCTTCCCATACAAACTAATTATTCACGCAACTTATATGCTTGAATTTTTCATTAATTGTATTTTCATTTTCAAATTCATCCCAATTCGATCCATAAATGTTAGATGCAGTTTCTTGATTACTTATTTTAGATGGACCATCAATTGTTACGCCATCTCCTCATTGTTTATTAAAACATGATATTATGTGAGTCTTTCCTTTTGGATGGGGTCGTCTCCTATTTTTCACACTTGAAGATGTCACATCCTCTAACAATGCTACAAAAAAGTATTGAAGTAATAGTAAGCAAATTGTGAAATTTTTAATTTGTTCATATCAAAATCATTGAAATCCTAAGAAAAGTAAACTATATATATGAAAAAGAAGATAAAAATTTATAAAATAATATAGAAAAATAGTAATGTAATATATTTCCTTCATCCCGAAAAGTGGGACACACTATTGTAAGATCACCCTTGTATAAAAAAGTGATAGAAGACTAACAATATTATAATATTTTATTCATAATGTGACATACAATTTATAATTTGATCATCAAAATCAAAATCAAAATCAAAATAAAACTACTATAACCATTGTCAACTAACAAGTGACTATTTCTTACCATATCCTTCTCTAATCATCTTAATTCTCTTCTTATAGCCTTGCTAATTGTTGATGCAATGTGAGTTGAAGATAAATATAAATAAAACATGGATGATTATTTTACTACTATGGTCTCTAAAAAAATTATACACAACCTTAAAAAGATATTTTAAGATAGGCCCATCAGTGCATTCATGTGTGGGAATATGGTTTCCAAAGAATATACCTATAACAATAATCTATATACCCTTCTAGAAGATTCTTCAAAGAGGTTGTAGGACTTGTGTATGGCGAGATGAGAAGGTGTTGAGATATATTTTCGCTCTAATGTAGTTTAACGGTAAGGTCATAGTGGGAGAACTGTGAAGTTTTATTTCAGGTGTAGATTAGCAGGTTAAATTCCAAACTTTATCTCTAATACATACCCTTTTGTATATATCCATCACATTTTGAGTTCCTAATATGTCAACCAAAATAGGTTCTGAGGTGTGAAAATAGGCCCGACTGTAAACATCACACACTAATGGCTGTTTCTTAGGCAAAAAGTGTTAAATAGTCAACTTAGTCAATTAGGTACAAAAATTCATATACCATAGTTAATTAGGTACAAAAATTAACTTTTGATGGAGATGCATGTTTGTTGGGCTCGGTGCTCCACATTTATTATTGGAAATTCAAAATGTGATGAATATACACAAAAGGGTATATGTATATATCTCCATCCATTATTATTGATGAGGATGCATGTTTTCTGGGCTTGGTGCTCCACACTTATTATTAGGAATTCAAAATATGATGAATATATATAAAAGGGTATGTATATATCTCCATCCATTCTTATTGATGAGGATGCATGTTTGTTGGGCTTGGTGCTCCACACTTATTATTAGGAATTCAAAATGTGATGAATATATACAAAAGGGTATGTATATATCTCCATCCATTATTATTGATGAGGATGCATGTTTGTTGGGCTTTTGTGCTCCACACTTATTATTGCAGACTATTTTTGTTGATTGGCTTATCTCTGGCAAACTAATAATGGTTTGGAGGCCTTGCAGTATTGTGCAATAATCAAGGATGAATTTAACGTATACTAAGTTAACAGAAATGAATGCATGTTCCAATATCCCTTCGTGTGCATCAAAAGTTGAATTTTTGTACCTAATTGACTATGTTACATCATCTCCTCATTGTTTATCAAAACATGATATTATGTGAGTCTTGCCTTTTGGATGAAGATCATCTCCTATTTTTCACACTTTCACATCGTCTAACAATACTACACAAAAGTGTTGAAGTAATAGTAGTAAAACTATGAAATGTTTAATTTGTTCATATCAAAATCACTAAGATCCTAAGAAAACTAAACTAGAAACATGGAAAAGAAGAAGATGAAGATTTTATGAGATAATATAGAAAATTAGTAATACAAATATATTTGTATAAAAAAGAGATAGAAGACTAACAATATTTTGATATTTTATTCATAATATGACATACAATTTATAATTTAAGCATCAAAATTAAAGTAAAACTGCCGACTAACACTATTTCTTATCATATCCTTCTCTAATCATCTTAATTTTCTTCTTATAGCCTTGCTAATGTGATTTGAAGATACAGATAAATAAAACATTGATAATTATTTTAATACTATGGTCTCTAAAACATTATAAAGATATTTTAAGACAGGCCCATTAGTGCATTCATGTGTGGTAATACAATTTCCAAAGATTATACCTATAACAGTAATCTATACCCTTCTAGAAGATTCTTCAAAGAGGTCGCAGGACTTGTGTATGACGAGATGAGAAGGTGTTGAGATATATTTTCACTCTAACATAGTTTACTAGCGCTTGCATCGAAATAGATGCAAGGGTAAAGCCGATAGGAAAATTAAAAATGTATATTCTTTTTATATAAACATATAATTCTATAATAGTAATTTATATTATTAAATATTATAGATACTATATCACAATTAACTGGTCAATATACAATATATTTAGTTTATAAGTAGGATATATTTTCCAGAACAAGTCAAATTGTGATATATTGCTATTAGGATTCAACTGTGTAGTTTTTTAGTCAAACTGGTTGACCCAGATTTCATGGGAGGTCACACATCTCAGTACTACTCGAACTCGAGCATGGTTCACCTTTGTGAGCATCACCTAGATGCAATGAGTGCCAAGTGTTCCATTCATTCTCATGATAGATGGGTTCATGTCAATCACTACTCATGAAACATGGGTCAATGAGTTTGACTCAAAAAACAACACAGTTGAATCCTCGTAACTTTGGTTTTTTGCAGGGGACTTGAAGGAAAACTAGTAGGTGCATTAACACTGCTATTGAGATCTTGTGAAAAATGTGTGGTGTTAGTCCTTTGAAAATGTTTGACCGCTGCAATTTGTTGCATACAAAATTTCTTTAAATTTCACTAAGAAAAAATTCACAAAACTCTTCAAAATGTAAACCCATAGTTCAAAAAGTTTTTTCTATTTTTTTCTATTTCCACATTCCAAAAAATTTAGCATATCTGTTTGTTTTTTGAAACTTAATCTTGTTTGAATTGGAATTTGAAAATGACAAATAAAAAAATAGTCAAAAATCTATATGTGTCATCTGAAAACCTACATAGAAAAAAAAATTAGCAAGATAGAAACAAAGGAAAATTTTGAAACAATCTATCCAACTAATAGGAACACTATAATAATGCACCATTCTTACATCACGCTAAATGCCTACAAGATGTAGGTATAGAAAGCTTATACCCAACTAATAGGAACACTATAATAATGCACCATTCTTAGGTCACGCTAAATGCCTACAAGATGAAGGTATAGAATACTTATGTCATTTATTCTCTTTGAAACGATTTTAATAAGAATGCATTCCAAATGTAAATGAAAAAACTATACATGTCACTTTTTAAAATATTGGCACATGTGAATGCTTCGAAACAACTCAAAGAAAGGAGCTTTGATGTGAAGGGCTACTGTTTAGAGGTGATGCCACTCAGGCGAAAAGGGGAGCCATTGGTTCTTCCTAATTTGAAGCTCAAAGTGGTAATGGAGGTGGTGAGAATGGCCTTGGAGGCAATATATGAGCCTCACTTTGTGAATTTTGCATATGGTGGGCGAGTAGGGATTGTGTGACATACTGCTCTGTGATACATTAAGAAATATGTGACTAATCCAACTTGGTGGTTCACTGTTGCATTTGAGAAAGAGAATTTTAATTCAGAAAGGGTATGGGTACTTGCTTCCATTTTGGTGAAGAAGATAGAAGATAAATTTCTTGTTGATCTTATATGCAGTTTCTTTCAAGCTAATGTTTTGAACATAGAATTTGGAGGGCTTTCTTTGGGACGTGGTTTCCCTCAAGAGAATAGTCTGTGCTCTATTTTAATTAATATATATTTGGATTTCTTTGATAGAAAGATTGAGAATTTTCAGAGAAAAGTTGATGAAGAAAATCTAGAAAGAAGGCATGGAAGTAAACCAGGAGATCCTACTTCACGAGAATTACTCAGGTAATGTGTGTTGAATGATGTTCAAATGCTAGAATCTATGTCTTCACTTGGGACTTGGGTGAAAAAGAAAAGAGTGCAGTAGAATTCAAAAAAATTACCCGTTTTCTTTTACAAGCCTATCAAGGTTTATGCTTTTCGCTATTTGGATGAAATTCTAATAGCTTCTTCAGGGTCCAAAGAACTTACACTCGAGCTAAAAAACAAAGTAGTTGAATTCCTAGAAGGAAATTTGAATTGAGGGTGAATGAATCAAAGATAGTCCTACATAATTCCATTAAAGAGAAGATAGAGTTTCTAGGAATGAAACTCCAGGTTGTTACTTATTCTGCATCATGAATTGTTTGTGAGTAGGTACAGGTCCTTGCATTGTCTATGTAGAACAAAGACAAAGGTCTATTTAAAGGGAAATCCAATGGAAAAAAGGAGATTCGTTAGCTCGTTATTTGCTTCGAATCAGAGAAATGAAAGAATCTATAAAAATAATCAGACAGGCCCTAGAGATCAGTAGGCAGATCAATGACAAAGTAATCACAAAACATAAAAAATTGCCCAGCGAGCCGTAATAACAACTCGCTATGGACTTCTATAAATAATATTTCAAAAGTTGAAACACGTCAAAAATGGATCAAATGCACAAAATTTCTCTCTTGTGCGTCCGAAGATACACAAATTTCTACTTACAACATTGATATCCTAAAGACAACAAACATCTCAAATCGTAGAAAACACAACTTTGTATTAATAAAGATGAAATTTTAAAGTAATTAGTCTGGAGTATGTTTTTTTCCATATCTAATAGACAAGACCTTAGGTGCAACGTTGTTCAAGTTGGTTATATTCTATAGAAATTGACTAATCCCACTTAAACACAATTGAAAAAACAAATTAAAATCATAAATAGATTAGAATTAATTTGAACATCATACGAATTTCATATATAACATCTCTATAAAATAACACAATAAAAAATTAATACACAACTTTGTATCAATAAAGATGAAATTTTAAAGTAATTAGACTGGAGCATGTTTTGTCCATATCTAATGGGCAAGAACTTAGGTGCAACCTAGGTCAAGGTGGTTATATTTCTATAGAAATTGATTAATCTCACTTAAACACAATTGAAAAAACAAATTAAATAATAAATAGATTAGAATTAATTTGAACATCAAACTCGTAAGAATTTCATATATAACATCTCTATAAAATAACACAATAAAATATTAGTAATAAAAATGAATATTAAGACCACAATAAAACAACAAAACAAAACATGTCATTCTCCATTGTAATAATTCTTATATTAAGTTAAATAAATAATACTTTAATGTTCTCATAAATTCCTTGTATTTGAGCTGACAAAACGTTAAAAACATAACCCATAAGTGTCCCTCTCAAAATTTGAGTGCAAATATGAGCTCTCTAATTTCCAATTTTTCGTAAAGACAAATGAAACATGTAATGTTGGTGAATTTGCCTATTTCATACAGTAAACAACCTTCAATATTTTGATGGCAACTTTTGGAGTTCTATTTGCTTTGGACAACTAAAGATGTAGAATATTGCATGTGGACTGTCTAGTACAAAGTTAAGTGAATTCTTCAGGGGAATTCGTTGGACAGTCAGTACAATCCCGAGCTTGAAATATAATTTTTTTCTCACCCTTTATGGGTGAATAATCATTTATTAAATAGTGAAATCTGTGATACTTTAGTAAAGTAATGGCTTGGAAAATAAAAAATTGTTTAATTCTAGTAACATATTTACATTTAAAATAATTTAAATGGTTTGAAAAAATAAAAAAGAGAATGATATAACAATAAAGAAAAGAGGAAGCCTACTCAAGGAATAAGATGAAAAAGAAATATCAAGTGCCCAGAAAGGAGAGATATATGTTAAAGGAATAAGTAATGCACACCTTGCATTTAAAGTATAATCAAACGCACATTTAATGTTGGATAGTTTATGTATGCATTGTATTTGAAAGTAGAACCTTTTGTCTAAAGAATAAGACTATATACACCTTATATTTGAAATGCAATCAAATGTCTTTTGCATACTCAATGCAATAAGTCCCATATACTGTTAGTCATATGGAAACCTAAAATAAGATTAAAACGAGATTGCTAGATATTGTACACTATAAAACAGAATTAATCATTAGAGGGAAGAAAAAAAATTAGGTAGAAGAGAAAAAGTTGTGTATTGTGTAGTTCGAGGAAGGAGGATGTGAGCCAAGACAATATTGAGCAGTGTGTTGCTGTCGCTGCAACTCTGCGTTGGCTTTTGGTAGATCGGAAAGCTGAGTACACCACTTGGGGCTCTCATACAATGTGGAATAGGCCGGCTGTTCAGCAGGTGCCGCTTACCTTTGGGCCTCTCTGCAGATTATCATCAGCTACACTATATTCCAGCACATGCAAAGCTGTGGAAGCGGGTGCAATGCCATGTGACCGTCCCGCTGGATCAGCCGACGGTGGCAAGGCAAGCACAGTCGAACGAGACTGAGAAATAATTGTCCTACTTGGATTTTCTGTTTCGTTTAGAGAAACGAGGAGAAAACAAGTTGTATCTCAATGGGGAAATGTCGTATTACATTACGGATGCAATCTGGTATGCTTTGCTGGACTTTGCAGAAGTAGCCCCCCGAACGGTGTTTCTGAAAGGGTATAAAGAATTATGGCAATCGGTAGTCACAAGCAGTGTCATGACCTTATCAGACGTGCTTGACAATTTAATACTGGAAAACCATGTTATCAAGATTCTCGATGATGATCTATTTTTTGCCTATAAATTTGTCAATTTCTGAGGAGAAAATGCTTGAGGCTTTAAACCTTGTTGGGCTATTTCTGCAAACGAGGCAAGTTTATTGGGTGATTACTACACTGTTGAGCTTTACAGCGGCACAGTTGGAGTTCAGCACATCAGTGAGAACATGGGTGTATGGCAAGATCAGTCTACTCTTCTGCCGGTTCATGCATGTCGTATGTGACCGGCTACCTCGGATAAACAAGAGGCAGGCGTACTCCTTTGGGAACTGGGTGGAGAATCTGAAGCCTTCCAATGACCTAAAGCTCAGAATTGCGAAGGGAAAAATGTGTGCAGTCATTGGTGGATGTACAAAAGTGCAGAGAGAAGGTGCAGCTTTGTTCGATGAAGAGGACTTGGAATTTCCAGGCTATGAAGGAGAAACGCTAATTAAAAAGATCATCAGTTGTGGCAAAATTGATGCTGATTATCAACCGATTGACATCGAGTGCACGTTTGGTCCAAAGAAAGGGAAATGCCACGTGTATGCCAGCACTGTGGCACTGGCTGTTGTGGAATGTAAGAGGAATGATTTTGCTGGCGTCCTCTGCATCAGGCGTCCCGGGTGCCGCTACTGTTGCAAGTAATCCATCGTAATACATCCCTGTACACCGCCGAGGCACATTTCCGGTAGCCGGCAATTTGCGTGAGACAATTTGCCGGTCAAGGGTTTCTCCCCAAGAGAAGCCTATCGGCTAACAAGTAAGTTTTATTTTAGGTGTAGATTAGCAGGTGAAATTCTAAACTAATAATGTTTTCGTTTTCTTTTTCAATCGGTCTGTTTTAGAGGAGACACACCTTTACAGAAAGTATAAAGAGATCAAATGCTGCACATTCCATTACACAACCACATTCCTGCTATCAACAAACAGTTGGACAAAAACATAAGAAGAAAGAAATGAACCCAAATAAGAATCCCAGTGAAAAACAGAATGAAGATGATGATCAGGGATTCGAAAATATACCTAACCCTTTCGCCACAATCTTCATGACCGAATACAAATATTTCTATTGTTGGTATTTCCATACCCACCATAACTTCAATACATCCAGCTTAGACATTCTCCACCACCGCTTAAACGATGCATATGATAACTATCAAAACAACAATCATAATAATAATAATAATAATCTCAGCCAACAAGATTTCAATCAGCCCATGAATGTTGAGAAGTATGAAGACTTTAAGGTGACAGACATAGATCATGAATTTTCGCCCATTCCTGAGCATATAAAGCGAAGCAGGCAATTAGAGGCAGTGAAAGATGCATTCATTCAAGTGAAAGAAACTTCAGATCTAATCAAAAGGCATAATGAGTGGTTGGAAGAAATAGAAAGTGGGTCAGTTCTTGCTTTGCCTGAGCTTTATTGCAAAAGACCCAGAGAGACCTTAGATTCTCTTATGATTTTGTGCAGCAAAACAAGGCTTTTCATTAGATGTGTTTTGCAGAATTTGAGGAGCAGAGATTGGGAACAGTGTGAAAGGAAGGAGAATGACAAGTATAGACATGTTGACGGAGTATTTGTGGAAAAATATATACCCCATTACTTGAAACTGGAAAATTCTAAGCCTAAAAATATCAGAACTTGCACTTGCGGCCACAATATTAGTTTGGATCCTCCTCACACTTCCTGATCCTCATTTGAATTAATTGCTTCATAATCATTTCAACAATAAGTAATGTAAAGGATTGTGCGAGGATAAAGGGATTGTATTTAATTAATTATTTTTTTGACAAATTACATTTAAGATATTTTTTATATTAAAAAAATAATGTTGATTATAGATATACCTTTTTGACCCAAAAAAAAAGTTCTTTCTAATGTTATAGTGGAGAAATATGGAGATATAATTTTTTTTTTTTTTACAAAATATGATTTTTTGATGTTATTAGTGGGGAAATATGGGTCACTATTGTGCTTGACATTAGGTAAGAATTTTAGAATAAATAGAAAATAAATCTATATTCTATATAATTTTTTTTTTGTTTCGATCTATTGGAGCTAAGCAAGTCTCTTGATTATCTCATATATTTGATCAACTTGTTGATAGTGATAGGATTCATAGAGCTTTCTGCTAAGCTCCTTTGTATTGTTTCTCTCTAAGTTTTAATAAGCTTTTACCCTTCTTTTAGTGATAAGTGGATATTATATATAGCCCTTCAGAACCATAATTTTTTTTTGTATGACTATTTTCACGCAACGTCTATACAAAGATCAAGATGCACCATTATTCAAAATTTTGAATTAATTAAAATTTTTAAATAATTGATTTTTTATTTTTAACACTTTTATTTGTGGAAGGTTAGCATTGTTGATTAATTTTAAAAAATTGATATGTTTGAAAAAGATTATTGATGCTCTTGAATTATTTTTATGGGATATATCGATTCTTTTTGGCAAGTGTACTAGTGATTCAAGAGTCCATAAACATTCTGTGAAGGTTCTGAAGAAACCTTTGTTATAATACCCATAAAGCAACTAAGGTCTTTATTGGTAGATTTTTTTATAATATAGACAAATATTATTTAAAGTTTGTTGATTTGTTTTGAATTTTTTTTGTGAATTTTTAGATTGTCAGTAATCTTTATGAAAAAATTATTATTATATCTTAAAAAGAACTTCCAAAGACATCAAATGATGAATAAATTTGTCCTTTTTGAGAATAAACTATTGATGGTCTTATGAAGTCTTCTGGTAAGGCATTAGAGAATGCATAAAATCCTCCCAAAGTAAGTGTGATTAAATTTGATTTTGTGAGGAGAGAAGATTGCTTTGATATTATCAAATCCTTTCACCCTAAATTATTTTTTCGTGCAAATGGGAAAAACCCCTTCGTGCGAACTAGATGAAATGGAGGGGTTCACGCGAACCATGTGAATGAATGAAAAATAGTAAATTTGTATAGATTTTCCATGGGGGTTCGCTAGAAGGGGGTTCATGTGAAGTGGGTTTGCTAGAAGGGGTGTTTTAGCGAACCCCCTAAATTTGGCCTTCCTCTCCAAAGCCAACAAATTTATGCAAATTTTTGCCCTTTGAAGGTCTCAATCAAGGACCAGATAAAATAATCTTCTGAAACTCAAATGACAGATGATGCTACTCAAAACAAGCTCTACAATGGATATAATTTTAATATATATCGAGTTCATTGTAACTTTCTTTTTAAAGTTTAATTAAACATAGGTTGTCTAGCCATTTAACAACCTCTCTCTTCGACACTTCGGGAAAAATAATAAACTAGGAAAACAAAATTATGAAAAATATGTAGGAAATAGATATTTATGTTACATTTTTATCAAAAAAGAAAAAAATGAATTTTGAAATATACGGATCAAGTTAGAGCGAGCCAAAGGAACCTATGTCTAAATTACAGTTATTGTCACTTCATAACTCAATAAACTATAAAATTTTGAACCAAAATGAACGAAACCAATTGGATCCTCTAGGTATTGGTGTTACAAACATAACCTCAAAATAATTATGTCATTATCATTTTTGAAAAAAAAGTTACATTGATCCAAGTGACTATCACTCTTTAAAAATGTTGATTTATCATACAAACCACTCTTTGAAGGAGAATAAAAATTGGATACAAATAGATTCCAATTTTTTTTAAAAAATATATTTAGAAACTAGAAAAAAGTGCTAAAGTTCACTAGTTTACATCATCTCCAAATTCTTAATGGTTTTGCAACAATACGTGTCCGAATTAAGTGATTTGTTTTTTCAAAATGTTAGTCTCAGTGTCAAAGTTGGCCAAAAAGTGGAACACGGTATTGTGGGAACACCCAGGAAGAGAAGAAGACAAAATTTATGACATAATATAAAAGAATAATGATATAAAATACTTATATAAAAGGTGAATAGAAAAATTTAAATAAAAGTCAACATAGTCAACTAACTAATAATGTTTTGGTTTTCTTTTACAAACGGTCTATTTTAGAGGAGACACACCTTTAGAGAAAGTATACATAGATGCATTTCATTACACAACCAGTATTATTGCTATCAACAAACAGTTGGACACAAACATAAGAAGAAAGAAATGAACCCAAATGAGAGTCGCAGTGAAAATAGAATGGAGATGATGACCAATGTTTTGCAAATACATCGAATCCTTTCGTCATGGTTTTCATAACCGAATACAATTTCTTCTGTTGTTGGTATTTCCATGTACCCACCATAATTTTCACACAACTAGCTTAGACATCCTCCACCAACACTGAAAAGACGCATAATATGACTATCAAGGAAATATTCATAATAGTAATGATAATCTCACCCACCAAGAATTGAATCAAGTCATGAATATTGAGAACCATGAAAACTTTAAGGTGACAAATGTAAATCATGAATTTTCTACTATTTCTGAGCATATAAAGCCAAGTAGGCGACTAGAGACCGTGAAAGATGCATTCATTCAAGTGAAAGAAACTTTAGATCTAATCGAAAGACATAATAAGTGGTTGGAAGAAATAGAAAGTGGGTCAGTTCTTTCTTTGCGTGAGCTTTATTGCATGAGACCCAGAGTGACCTTAAACTCTATTATGATTCTGTGCAGCAAAGCAAGGGTTTTCATTAGATGTGTTTTGGAGAGTTTGAGGAGCAGAGATTGGGGGAAGTGTGAAAGAAAGGAGAATGAAAAGTATAAACATGTTGATGAAGTGATTGTGGAAAAATATATAACCTATTACCTGAAACTGGAAAATTGTAAGCTTAGAATTCTCAGGCCCGGTACTTGTCACAATCTTAGTTTGAATCCTATTTTCATTTCTTGATGATCATTTGCCCTAGTTGCTTCATAATAATTTGTACCATAAGAAATGTAAAGGATTGTGTCATTTATTAAATCCTGCCAACATAAAGCCAAGAGATTGTATTCCATTAATTATTAGTTATTATTTCTCAATAGATAAAATTTAAGATATTTTTCTTATGCAAAAGAAATTTAAATAAAAGTATAGAAAATAGTATTTTAACAAAAAAAATTTAGAATTTTTTTTTTCTATTATTTTGATTAAGTCAATTGAGAGGGGGCTGAACCTTTATAGCAACCCCAAAGACCCCAAAGATAGACTAAAAGAAAATTCACAAAAAGTGAATTGTACCAGCAAAACACCCATCAAGTAAACAAGCAAACAAAAAATAGAAAAATCAAAAGAAAATTCCACAAAGACATAAATAAATGCAAAGACTTGAAGACTAAAGAGAAGTGGTCTTAACCATCTTCCACTCATAGTTTAATTCTTTCAACAAATCCAAGAAACCTTTTTTATGAGTGCATTTTTTCTAATGTTATTAGTTGAGAAATATAGACAATTATTGTGCTTTATATTAGATAAAAATATCTAAATAAATAGAAAATAAATTTACATTCTTAAGTTTTTCCTCATTTATTCTTATCTGCAATGTGAATTGCGTTCTTCTAATTTATGTCAAGGACAACTGAAGCAAGATAAGAAGTGGTCTGTTGCAATGTTTTCTTCAATAGATTTTTATTCATATTTGGGTGTTCAATTTTTACACATTATAGAGACAAAATCTGCAATTTGTTGTCTAATTCTTCAAGTGCAAGCTTGCATTCTACTAAGGAATAATTTTTTGGGGAAATCTCTCAAAAATTTGTAGTCTCTAATATAAAAAGGTATTGATGAGATTCAATGCTTAGACTATACCCAATTGAAATATGTGATTGTATGAAAATCTGAAAATTAAGTTTTCTTAATATGAAAAACTAGATGAAGATATTTATCTTCTTTATTATGCCAAAAAATACACTTATCTTAGATGAACATAAAATATCACATAAATGAACATTATTTTACTATAAGATAACATCAATAAAGAAGCATATATTAGCAACACAAGAAGAACATCTCATAAACACATGATTTACTTGGAGGATACCTTTTAGAAAAAAACTCCACACCAAAAGAGATCCAAGACTTGTATTAATTCTTTAAATGAATTACATCAATACGACTTCTCTCTCTGAATCACTACTGAATTAAATTTTTTCCTTTAACTCAAGCAATCAATATATAGCATTAGAGAAACCAAAAACTACAAATGATTTCTAAAACTATTTAGGCATAAACAAAAAAATACTTCCTCCCCCAACTTGTGATTTTATCCACTTTCTAAAAGATCATGGGGTGATACCACAATAGTGGGTTACATTTTTTTGCCTAAACGGACATTGAAGTCTACATTTTGAGAAAAAATTTCACATTCGGATGCATATTGTCATTAAACTGTTTGAAATCGGAAGATGAAGTAAACTAGAGTCTTTAAGGATTTTCTGTCTAGATTCTAAATATATTTTTTTAATTGATTTTAATGGTTTTTTTTTCTCCCACTAAAACTGCTATGTTGCTGAAAACGTCTTTTTCAAAAAGGTACAATGACTTCGTACAACATAATTTTTTTTCTGAAATAAATATCAATGCGATTCTTTTGAATTTGGTTTTGTAACATCCATACAGAGGGCATGCAATTGGTTTGATCACATTATCATGATTATTGCATATTTGATGAACGTTTGAAGTAGAGTCAACCGTAATTTTGACATACCTTGACTGCGTAGTTGATAACTTGTTGTGTATTTATCAAAATTCAATTTTTTTTTTGATAGAAAGAAGACTCGAAACCGGAGGGCACTGTTATTTTTCAAATTTTTTTTTCTATTTTCTACTATTTTTCATTGAACGTCAAACTTGAAAGTTTATATTTGATAAAAAACCTACATCTGATGCACGTCAAAATACATAGACCTAATTAATTCAAAATTTGTCAAATCTATATTCGTTAGAAAGCTCGTTCAGAGTACTTGTGCGATGCAAAAGGAGGTGTCCCTATTCTTCCATTTGAGCCCCACGCTTGAGACTCGAAGCCATGAAAACTACATATTGTTGTGAGCCTTTGCAGATGGCATCATTTTTGGGGGTTTCGATAGAAACTAATTAGTTTCGATCGAAACTACTTTCTATCGAAAGTAGTTTCATGATTTGGCTTTTCCCCAACATTTAGTGAGACACTTTCGATAGAAAGTGTTCAGTTTCTATCGAAAGTCAAAGATGACTTTCGATAGAAACCTATGTCGGCCTCTTTGGTGTCATTTTTGGTTCAGAACGATTACATATAAATAAATATATGTTTTTGTCATCTTGTTATCTCGAAAGTCGCAAAATACTTCACAATTTGGAAAAAGAAGACAATTCTACAACTTGTGATGGGAAATAAAAAGAGAAGGCTAAATAAGAGTGCACGACATTATTTAGAAAATACTGAACATAGACTATGTGAAGAAGCTCGTGAAAGATATTATCAAAATAAACAAGGTACATGTCTATATCTCTTTATCACTCTCTTTGTCCATATTTTAAGTTGATGATTATGACTTGTCTTAATGAAACATGTAAGCATGATATTGCAATACCTAATTTGATAAAGAAGACCTAATTATATCTTTGCATGCAAGAAATTCTCAAG
>MU226286.1:15123-26170 GCA_018584345.1 Thuja plicata
TATATATATATATATATATATATATATATATATATATATGGTTCAATCTAGAGTTTAATGTTTAATTTTGTTTTCATATACATATATATGCATATATATGCACATATATACAAATGTGCATATATATATATATGGTTCAATCTAGAGTTTAACGTTTAATTTTGTTTTCATATACATATATATATGCATATATATGCACATATATACACATGTGCATATATATATATATATATCTGTATGTTTGTGTGTGCATATATATTATATATGCATATATACACATATAATATTATGCATGTATATATATGCATATATACACACATATATATGCATATATATGCATATATATACACACATATATGCATATATATACACACATATATGCATATATATGCATATATACACACACATATGTATATATATATGCATATATACACATATATATATATGTGCATATATACATATATATGCACACACACACACACATATATACACACACACACACATATATATATATGCTTATATATGCATATATGTATATACACATATATATATGCATATACACACACACACACACATATATATATATATATACACATATATATGCATATATACACATTATACACACACACAGACACACACACACTCACACACATATATATATATATGCACATATATGCATATATACACATTATACACATATATATGCATATATATACACATATATATACACATATACATGCATATATACACATATACATGTATATATACACATATACATGCATATATACATAAATTTACAAATAATATATATAAAAAACATTATCATGCATATATACAAACAATATATATTATAAAACAATAAAATATACAAATTATAAATGTGAAAAACCTGATAAAGACGTTCGATAAAATGGAAGCCCACTGTTCTCTCTTGTCACTTTCAACCCAGCCGAAACAATGAAAATGACTGTTTCGGCAGGTTTTATTCCGCCAAAAAAAACCTAGTTACTTTCGATCAAAAGTAACTAGGTACTTTCGATCAAAAGTAACTTCCGATCGAAAGTACCCATCTTCGGTACTTTCGATTGGAAGTTACTCACTTCCGATTGAAAGTGTTTCATCATTCTGATCGAAAGTATGATGAATTTTTTAGTGGGCTACGCTTTTTGGGGTGAATTCCTTCCTCCCGAAAAGTGTAACCCACTATTGTGGTATTACCCCATGCTTATCTTATCCAAGCTATCATTTAGCTTCCCCAATTTCATGCTCTTTGTAATTTGACAACTAAAAAACATCTTGCAAGTTGTCATAGTTATATTTAGAAACTTTGATGACAACTAAAATATAAATACAAATTTCTAATTAATAACTATATACAAATATGGCAAATGCAAGGTTGAGACATTTTCTCAACTTTCTCCCATTTATTCAACACCTTGCAAAAATCATAAAGGTCCATGCTAATTATTACTCAAAAACAAAGAGAAGAAATAAGACCATTGTCAAAGTTCCAACTATAGAAACTTGAAACATGTCATGACATCATGATCTATTATCTCCTTCAAGGAAGATCATATGCTCCAAAGATCATATCATGGTCTCAAGAGAACTTGTATCATGTCAGTAATTTAATCCAGAATCATGACAAACATAAATAATACTCTAAACCAAAAAGCATCACCAAGTATATGAAGATAATCATCCATTGTCAAATGATGAGCCCACATTACTGCCAAAGCTCCCACTAAACTCTTTAACCAAGCTCTCTAGGCATCATGATAACCATCTCCTAACTGAAGATCTTGATGATCCCATCACAATAAAATAAATCAACACCAAGAGCTCCCAAAGGGAAGAGTCAAACCATGATCTCCAAACCAAGAAGATATAATAGCGCACACACTTTGTCAAATGAACCAAAGATGTAAAACTCTCACAAAAATATAAATACATAATCTAAGAGCTTCATGTAATGTCCTGCCAGAGAACCTAGGAGAAGTTAACCTTAAATATGTTACTAAATTTACAAAATGATTTTTTTTAAAGAGTTAACAATTGATAAAGAATAACAATGCGAAAGCAATATAACATAAGACAATACATACTCATAAATGTAACTCATTTATAGATTACAAATACCAAGGGTTCCATGACATAGAATTACGTGAGTTAACTAATCTACTAAATACAATAAAAAATAAACAAACTCCATATAATGCAAATGAATAACAAGAACATCATCTCATAAATGAAACCTAGATACAATTGATATCATAATGAACCAAAATCCATTGCACAAGTTGCATGGTATGTAATAAAACTTAATACACAGTACAATACAATATCCCTGAATATCACAAATAATATAATAAAACAAATATACAACATAAGAAATATAAGAGCAAGTCTCCAACAATGAGGAACAAGAAGATACAACCGCAAGAAGGATCATCCAAGAAAAAGTCACGAACATCGTATCTCAATGGTAATAAGAATCACTACCACCTAAACTCATGGAACCAAATGTCCACTCCCACTGTGCTAAGGAGATAACAATAGGCCCACACACGGGAAACAACCAAACAAGAAAGACTAATGCAAAGGTACACAAGATAAAAGGGTAACAAGAGGATACCAAGGCTTAAAGAATAAAAGATTAAAAGACCAAAGAAAGTGTACCAAATACTCACATAGGAACCTATAACACATATAGGGAAGTGTCATCACATAAGTCTACCCTTGAGTTACCCTAGTAGCCTCTCTGGACCCTGGCCCCCAAGTGACTCTATGTGGCTCAGTAATCCTTTCAAACAAACAAGGATTCTTACCATGAAAGACCTCGATCAAGCATCTTCTCCCACTCCCATCCTTAGCCTATACTAGCACTCAAGGCATGGGTGAGGCATACATTTATCTTATTAATATTTTCTCTCAATTAATTTCATTAAGTTATTACTTATTAGGTCACTTGCAATGAGTTACCCTAGTAGCCTCTTAGGGTCCTGACCCCCATTACAAGATACTTCCTCTCTATGCTCCTATATAACCTACCCTAATGCTCCCAGCAACAAGACCAAAAGAAGATAAAGCCAAAACCATAAAAGACTTCTCGTAAAACATTAAATCATGAAATTCATCAACAAAAATGTTGGAGAATAACAAAGAATAATACATCCTATACAAGGATCCAGATTATCCATCTCATAATGGACATCTCAATAAGTCATCCATCCCATAATGGATATCTCAATAAACAATTACCAAATATCATAATCTCATATCACGAAATCAATGATCCTCAATAGTATCAAAAGCATCTCTCTCCAACATGGAGTGAATCATAATAAAAAGATACCATCACTCAAAACATTGAATAATCATAGTAGAAGAAAACAAGGTGGCCAAGTGAACAAATTACAACTCAACACAATATTGGTTGTCACCTCTTATGGTAAAATGACATAAAGATCAAGGACTCTAGAAACACATGACATACATAACATATGTACCCAATAAAACATATGAACTAATCATGACATAAATAGGTTATGAACTTTCCACAATATGAAACCCAAAGAGCAAAAAAACATAAAATCATAAGATAGTACAAGTCTGAAGACAAACCCCACCTAGGGTAACAACCTACCTGCACTGACACTTAAAAACACCAAGATCACATGAGATAAGGAATGTATGCATTTGACATATGATTTAACTTCATTTATATAACACCATTATATTTATTAAAATACTCTTAAGTCATAAATGACTTCGTTAATAACATAAAGTACGTACATAGAACATATATGGTGTTTTAGTGAATCTCTATGATCTTTAAAATTAAATTATAAATTTTTAGACCATTCATATTAATTATTTAAATATATTCAAATTAATTAATTTTTAATTAATAAGACTTATTAACAATTTTAATTTTATAACAAGAAGTTTTTGTGTGCTTCCTCTATACACATCACTCGATAGTTTGAATGATATAATTTCATATGAAGTGATACAGATCTGAAACTTATATATATGGAAAGATAATTTAATTTCACATATTTTTCATTATTTCTAGTCGTAAAGATAAGGTCATTTAAATGGTGTAAAAAGTAAATCTCTGTAATAACACTGTTTGGGAATAAAGGTTACTAGTTTGGTAAAAAGACCATAACTATATTTTGAACCGTTGGATCTTCATAAAAATTAGGGAATAGATTTAAAAAAGTATTAATTAAGATCGCACCGAAGTGATTGTCCAAATTATGTAATTAGAAAATATTATGGATGAATGTTCATCAGACTCCAATTGAAACATCAAGCTCAAATATACCTAATTTCACTATAACAACCAATATTTGACCATTTTTGTACAAAGGAACCCTATTTAATTTTTATATATGTTAAATAAAATCCAAATGGGTATCTTAAAGTTTATTTATATTTTTAAGGTGACATCGAAAACTAAAAATTATTCCCCACCTTGACTCTTCACAACCCTAATCTAAAAGCGTATGTTTTCAAACCTATATCCCTACATACATGTATCTATAATACACATAGTTCATAATCAAGGATTCCTACATACATCTGAAACCTATGCAACTAAATTTGTACAATTTGGTAAAACCTTAATGGACATACAACATAAGTCTATCTTGTTTAAATCATTCTCTCCTAGGATTTCCATACAAATTCTCACAGAATACTAGACATGCCATAAACATAACTTAAAAGAACGTCCTAATCATCTGTATAAATGTTTAGAAAGAAAAAAAAGAACATTAACTCAAAATCAAATCACAATTAAGCAAGCACGAAGAAAATAATCTTTTCAACAGAAAATTTAAAAAGATTAAGAAACTTCTACCTTGAAAACGCTAGGTAGACTTGCTAAGAAGAAGAAAAATAATATTAAGAAGAAGAACCAAAATGCCGACTTCACTCCCAAGCTTTAAAAATATATTCTTTAACTTGAACATCTCCATGCAAAACCTACAAACTGTCTCCAAAAACTTCTGTTCTAAAAAAAAATGTCTCATCCCTTTTCAATGGCCAAAAAACTCTAATAAAATAAAAACTATTTAACTAGGGTTTCTAGGACAACTCCCTAAAAAAAAATTAACCCTGAAAAAAGATAAAAGAATTATTTTCTTTATTTTTCTTCTTATTTTTTTAAAATAAAATCCATTTACTTATTTATTTATTTTTAAAAGAAAGAAATACACAATTTCCTTTCTCTTTCTTCTTTTAATATTAAATAAATAAGTACTGTTTATTTATTTATTTTCTTTTCCCAAATTAAGTATTATATCTATATACATATATATATTTTAAATAAATAAATATCCTTTCCTTTTTTTTTTTTGATTTAGTTTTATTTTTTTGTAATTAAATATTTAATTCTTCACAAAACTCAATTTTTAATTAGAATTAAAATTAAATTTTTTTTTTAAAATTATTATTTAAATGCAATTACATTGCATATTATTATTTTTAATTAGGAATAATATTTGTAGCATATTAATAATTTATTTATATTAAATATGCCTTTTAATTTCTATTTAGACATAATATTTCATTAAATCCTCAAACTTTATCTTTAGGCTTTAAATTAAATCCCTTTTTTTATAAATACATGCATTTAATTAATCAATATTAATTAAATATCTATATATTTATTATTTTATTATTCTTATAAGGTTCAATTATTTAAACTTTATAATTAACCTTTAATTACTCTTTTACTTACATTACGATAAAATACAACATTGACCTTCATGCGTGCATACTGAAATATGAGCAAATCAAAATGCGCAAAAGATGCAACAACATAAGCATGCTCAAACAAGGGTTCACGAATTCAAGTCACCTTGATGAATTCAGAGAAGGTAGTCAATCAGATACTTGTCCACTATTTCAAGACAAATAGGGGCTTATGTTAGGATTTAGGCCTGAATGTTGTCTCCCCTCTCTTATCATTGAGATAATGTGATATGGCGCACTCATCCTGACAATTAAGGGAAGTCGACGCCCGGTACCTACAAACCTGCATCACAAAGTTGAGCATGTTCATAATATAAATAACAGACAATGATAATGATCGATCGATCATGTGGATCTCACAATGCAAGTAACTATGTCTCCATCCTCTACCACATCAGACACATCATACATAAATGCAAGATAGACATGCCACACATCAATATAAAACATATATGCTATCCATAGACATGCAAGTATGGGGTCAATAAAATCATTCTAACATATGCATAATCATCATGAAAATAACCAAAATATTTTGGCATCAAGATTGAAAAATAAATTATGGGTGGGCACTACATACACCCCCTAAAATTAGGCTTACTCTTGGAAGCCGACAAACAAATAAGATTAACAGGTTTACATAGAGGTTCTACAATGGTTCTCTTATGAATACAATGCATAGTTCAATTGGGGACTTAGGTCCTTGACCCAATTGGCCTACTATGATAAGATACCTTAGTACCATTCTCTTCAATATCCTTCCTTATACATATTATCAGAGGTCCATAACGAACATGATATAAACACCACTTTTCACAAAACAGAGCTAGCAATACCAAACATTCAGAATAGTCACCGTAAAATTCAAAATAAAAAACCCAAATGGGAGAGTACTAACTTCAATATTAAATCATAAAATACTCTGTAGAGATTTCAACAATAAATCAAGTGTGACCAATGCCACAAAAACAATAGCGAAAAGAGAATTTGATGACTAGTCCAGACATAAGAAAGTTAAAAAAGTTAATGGTAGCCCAAATACAATACAAACGAATGATCAATAACCAAAATAAATAATGAATCATAAAATATCACACATAACAAAGTGACTAGTGTTAGTCACACTTAAGGGAGTAGATGCTTCACGACACCTAAGAATACAACATCCTAGACGTGTTAGAGAATGTACCCAAACATAATATACAGTAGCTAAGGTAAGATGCATCACATACAATGGTAACTAAACAACTTGTAAATTGTTATCAATAGGTTATAAGTTACAATGGTCAACAACTAAACACATAGTGGGCGTACAAAATCCCAGAGTTCCCAGTGTAGAAACTTGGGCTCTGATGCCAAGTGTAACGTCCTGCCAGGGAACCTAGGAGAAGTTAACCTTAAATATGTTACTAATTTTACATATTTTTTTTTTAAAGAGTTAACAATTGATAAAGAATAAAAAATGCAGAAGCAATATAACATAAGACAATACATACTCATAAATGTAACTCATTTATCGATTACAAATCTCGAGGGTTCCATGACACAAAATTACGTGAGTTAACTAATCTACTAAATACAATAAACAATAAAAAACTCCATATAATGCAAATGAATAACAAGAACATCATCTCATAAATGAAACCTAGATACAATTGATATCATAATGAACCAAAATCCACTGCACAAGTTGCACGGTATGTAATAAAACTTAATACACAGTACAATACAATATCTGCGAATATCACAAATGTTAAAATGAAATAAATATACAACATAAGAAAGATAAGAAAAAGTCTCCAACAATGAGGAATAAGAAGATAGAACTTCCAGAAGGATCATCCAAGAAAAAGTCACAAATGTCATATCTCAATGGTAATAAGAATCACTACCACCCGACCTCGTGGAACCAAATGTCCACTCCCATCATGCTGAAGAGATAACAACAGGCCCACACATGGGAAACAACGAAACGAGAAAGATTAATGCAAAGGTACACCAGATAAAAAGGTAACAAGAGGATACCAAGGTTTAAAGCATAAAAGGTCAAAATACCAAAGAAAATGTACCAAATAATCATGTAGGAACCTAGAACACATATAGGGAAGTGTCATCACATAAGTCTACCCTTGAGTTACCCTAGTAGCCCCTCTGGACCCTGCCCCTCAAGTGACTCTATGTGGCTCAGTAATCCTTTCATACAAAAAAGGATTCTAACCATGCAAGACCTCGATCAAGCATCTTCTACCACTCTCATCTTTAGCCTGTACTAGCACTCAAGGCATGGGCGAGGCACATATTTATCTTATTAATATTTTCTCTCAATTAATTTCATTAAGTTAACACTTATTAGGTCACTTACAATGAGTTACCCTATTAGCCTCTTAGGGCCATGACCTCCAATGCAAGCCACTTCCCCTCTATGCTCCTAGATAACCTACCCTAATGCTCCCAACCACAAGACCAAAAGAAGATAAAGACAAAACCATAAAAGAATTCTCGTAAAGCATTAAACCATGATAGTCATCAACAAAAATGCTGTAGCATAACAAAGAATAATACATCCTATACAAGGATCCAGATTATCCATCGCATAATGGACATCTCAATAAGTCATCCATCCCATAATGGATATCTCAATAAGTAATTACCAAATATCATAATCTCATATCACAAAATCAATGATCCTCAATAGTATCAAAAGCATCTCTCTCCAACATGGAGTGAATCATAATAAAAAGATACCATCACTCAAAACATTGAACAATCATAATAGAAGAAAACAAGGTGACCAAGTGAACAAATCACAACTCAACACAATATTGGTTGTCACCTGTTATGATAAAATAACATAAAGATCAAGGACTCAAGGAACACATGAAATCTATAACATATGTACCCAATAAAACATATGAACCAATCATGACATAAATAGGTTATGAAATTTCCACAATATGAAACCCAAAAAGCAAAAAGGCATAAAATCATAAGATAGTACAAGTCTGAAGACAAAACCCACCTAGGGTAACAACCTACCTACACTGACACTTAACAACACCAAGATCACATGAGATAAGACATGCATGCATTTAAAATATTATTTAAATTCATTTATATAACATTATTATATTTATTAAAATACTCTTAAGTCATAAATGACTTCATTAATAACATAAAGTACGTACATGGAACATATATGGTGTTTTAGTGAATCTCTGTGATCTTTAAAATTAAATTATAAACTGTTAGACCAGTCATATTAATTATATTAAAATTGATTAATTTTAATTAATAAGACTTATTAACAATTTTAATTTTATAATAGTAAGTTTTTGTGTGCTTCCTCTATGCAAATTAGTCGATAGTTTGAATGGTATAATTTCATATGAAGTGATATAGATCTGAAACTTATATAGATGGAAAGATAATTTAATTTCATATATTTTTCATTATTTCCAGTATGAAAGATAAGGTCATTTAAATGGTGTAAGAAGTAAATCTCTGTAACAGCACTGTTCGGGAATGAAGGTTACTAGTTTGGTAAAAAGACCATAACTATATTTTGAACCGTTCGATTGTTGTAAAAATTAGGGAATAGATTCATAACAGTATTAATTAAGATCTCACCAAAGAGATTGTCCTAATTATTTAATTAGAAAATATTATGGATGAATGTTCATCAGACTCCGATTGAAAAATCAAGCTCAAATAGGCCTAATTTCACTATAACAACCAATATTTGACCATTTTTGTACAAAGGGACCCTATTGGATTTTGATATATGTTAAATAAAACCCAAATGAGTATCTTAAAGTTTATTTCTATTTTTAAGGTGACATCGAAAACAAAAAAATATTTCCCACCCTAACTCTTCACAACCCTAATCCAAAAGCGTATGTTTTCAAACCCATATCCTTACATACATGTATCTATAATACACATAGTTCATAATCAAGGATTACTACATATAGCTGAAACTTGTGCAACTAAATTTGTACAATTTGGTAAAACCTTAATGGATATACAACAAAAGTCTATCCTTTTTAAATCATTCTCTCCTAGGGTTTCCATACAAATTCTCATAGAATACCAGACATGCCATAAACATAACTTAAAATAACGCCCTAATCATATGTATAAATTTTTAGAAAGTGTTAATTTTTGGATCAGATTTATATGGATTTTAATTTTTCTTAGATAACCTCAATATATGTAATATATTTAATCATAATATATAAATATATATTTATTATCAATATAATAACAGATATATAAATATATTTAATATTCAATATCATGCTGTATAGATGAGACTTGCATTCAAATAATATTGTATATACTTCTCTCTTATCAACCAATAACTATATATATACATGTGAGACATGTCATTATAGAGACATGTCTCTTTGAGGAGACATGGCTCTATAATGCTATGTCTTTTCATAACATTAATCAACCAATAATACGAATCGATAAACAACAGTTTGTATACTAATCGATAGTTCAAAGCACTTAATAAACTGCTCAATAATAATGCATGTGTAAGGCAATACAAATCGATATTTACTAACCATATTACAAATGATGTCGATAGTAATATGCAGCCGTTGTCTTATGCAATACAATCGGTAACATACGATTGTCATCATATACAACACACGACCCAATCATAACCCTCGGTTGGTGTCTTGTCACTATCAACATCCGATTTGTATTTGACTTGGACCGATATCAATCGGTAAGCAAAACATATATTGTTATCTTTGACTTAAATCGATATCAGTGTATTGATCGATACTCATCGACAATCGCTATATTATTATTAAATATTATTTAATCAAATATAATATACATTATACATTGTATATGTATATTGATATATATAATAATATCATTATTATTATATATATTAATATGCATATATATAATGTAGAATAATATAATAATATTATCAATTCAGGTGATGTCATTCGATCAAATCCATTTCAATAGTTAATTAGATCAATAATATGATAATAGATTAATTTACTCAACTATGAATGTATGTAAATACATTAATATATATAATAATAATATATATTATTATTATCATATATATTGATATGCATAAGTTAATCTATTCTCATAATATTAATATCTCATTCATTTGATCTAATCGAAGCTACAAACATCAACACTCCCTCTTAGCTAGGGAAGATAAAATTCATCATCCAAGATAACATCACAAAGTTAATTGTGAAAGTCTGATCAGAGATATCAAAATATCCCCAATATATAGATT
>MU226286.1:38558-49799 GCA_018584345.1 Thuja plicata
ATTTGAATAACATATATACACCCTCCAGAACATAGTCATAAAAGTATCTTAATCAACTTAATTCATCCCAGTGTACTCAAACCATCAAAAAGGAAGTTCCTCACACAACAACATATCAAATTGTTTCATAACACAATGTTCCTAAAATATCATTAACACATAGTTGGCATCACTACTCAAAGAGAAATATACATCAAACACTTACATGGAGATGAGATAGATTGGACTACTAACTTCAATCAAAATCATTAGTAGAGAATAAAAGTCTGAAACTTCCAACAAGCATAATCAGGTTTTGCGAGGGTTGGAGGGGCATTACATCAATATATTCTTGAGGTATGGATGGTCGATAAAGGCTGTGATTAACAATCACGATCTCTCCATTGTGGGGAAATTTAAAAAAATTATGGATAGGATAGGATAGATATTTCATAGAGGTAAGCCAAGGATGACCAAGTTTTACTTCAAATTGATCATAATTTGGAATGAAAATAAAGGTTACATCTAGAGTTTTACCACCAACTTTTAAGGGAAATGTAATAGACCCATGAGTAGGATAAATGAAACCATTGCAAGTTTAGATCATAACGTCAGATTTATCATAGAAACCATGTTGTAATCATCTATAGTAAATATATTCTTTGGTTTTCACATTCACCATGCAAGTAGGGTCAATAAGGACACCACGAGAATACATACCATTAACCTTTGCAATAATATAAAGAGGACCATCAGGTGCCTTACTTGTCTCAGTAGGATCAAAGATAATGCAAAGCTCAGGTTCGGGTGTTGGTTTAGGTTCGATTTGATCATTGAGGTTGAAAAAATTATTGGCTTAATCAAAATTATATTCATAGTTAATATGAGTGGAAGAAGGCAAAAATTGGGTATATTCAACATTATTGGTTGAATGAGATGGTAAAGGGTTGGTATAGATTTGAAAATTTTGGTTGGGAGGTGCTAAAGATTTGTTTCCTTGATCATTATCACCCTCAAAATATATGGTATTAGAATCAATGAGGTCCTAAGTAATAGATTTCAAATGGAAACACTTCTCAATATCATGACCAGGTTGACGATGATAGTGACAAAATGATTTGTGATCAAAGTATTTGGGTAAAGGTTTTTATGTATCAATTAGATTAACAGGAGGAAGGGTTAAAACTTCAGCATTAATCAAATTTACATCACATTATGCAAAGATTCAAAAAATTGAGTAAAATTATGAGAAGGTTTAAAAATAGATGACAAGGAAGCCACACCTTTGGATGTTGCCACCACTTGGTCATCAACATTGTTTGATGAATTGTTGATCTTAATGAATTTATTTGGTTTATGAAACTTGTTAAAGTTGTTGGATGCAACATCACTCTTATCAACCAGAGCCGTTGGAGTGGTTCTTAAACTGAATCACTTGAAGCTGATAATTATGAAGCATTGTACATAATTGATTAAAGGAGGAAAATTAAGAAAGAAAAATCTTATCTCTAATATCATTTTGTAAATTAGAAATAAAAATATGTTGCACATCAATATTAGGCATAATATAATAAATTTGAGCATGAAAATGCTTAAATCTACCAATAAAATGAGTCACTTTTTCTTTAACACCTTGTTTACAATGCATTAAATCAGTCAAAGAAATCTTAGGACCAATGTTATTTTGAAATTATTAAATAAGAGAATTAGAAATTTTTTGGAAAGAGCTAATGGAATAAGGAGGCAAGGAGCTATACCATTGCAAAGCTTTATATTGAAAGGTTCTAGTAAATATTTTAGCCATGAACCTATGGTCATGAGAGAAATCACTACACAATGTTTGAAAAGTTTTGACATGAGTCAAAGGATCACTTTAGCATTATAAGTCTCATGATGAGGAATCTCCGTCTATTGTAAAATAACGACACAAATGATATCCAAGGAAAAAGAAATTTTTGTTGGTGCACAAAACATGCCCCATTTACGCTACATATCCTAATGAAGAACCCCCTCTTTTTTTCTTTTCTTTTATTTTGAGTGGTTTAGAGTCTTTCAAGGTAAAACAGGACCAAGTATCTGGTAAGTTAGATTGTGGGCCCCTAGGGAGGCTCCCGATAGTTGGGTATCATATTTGGCTTCCTTGTTAGTCTTTTCCCTCCTTTTTCCTTTTTGGAATATAGTTTTTTCACCTTTTATTTGGTTTTTTACTAAGTCCTTAAGACTTAGTGGTTTTTTTGCCCTTTTCGGACTTTCAGAGTATCAGAGGTCCCAAGAACTCTGAAACACCAAAAAGATGAGCTCCACATTATCTTATGGATTCATATTGTCAAAATTTCATAGTCTGACAACCCGAATCTCCTAATGATGTCACCATGATGATTGACCTATAAAAGGGTGTTTTTCCTTCTTTTCCTCATCCTGCGATTGAATTCCTTTCAAGCTCTGACCTATGAATTGCATAAGGACATTGAGTGATCACTCTTTTCATCAACTTTGAAACCTGAGATAACATCCATTTTTGTTTTTTCAAGCTTGAGTATCACAAATTTTCTATTTTTCTTTGTAGCCTTTGAGGTAGGGTTACAACTTTTCCCTTGTTTGTCATCTTAGTTCTAGATTTTTTGTCATTTTTTTTTGTTTTGGCTTGTCTTCAGCTAGGAATTTATTTCCATTTTTAGGGTTTATTGGTCTTGAGTCATGTCCTAGGGTTTGTTTTGATTTTGAGCATTTTTAGGTTGCAACTGTCAAATTTTTGGACTTCGATACACTGAAAGACCACCCTAGCTGCAAAAGCCCGATAATACAAAGTTTCAATTTTTTTTGTGTTTCAACATTTCCCACACCGAAATAAAAATTGACCTTAGACTCTCCACAACCCTAGATGCACCCAACTCTACTGAGGTTCCATCAAACCATTTTTTTTCATTTCACACTCCAAAAAGGATTATGACCTCTGATGCTCTGTAATATCCAAGGCATTGCCTATTTCATCAACGCTTCATAGTATTATACTTTTACAATCTAATCACGTTGTTCAACTGTGAATGTCTGAAAATGTGAAGAATCCAGGGAGTTGGGTTTTTTTGACTAGTTTAATGGGTTTTTCTTCTTCTTTCTAGATTGTTTATGATTCTCTTTCTTTTTTAGCTTTAGATAGTTTAATTTTTACACTTTTAATAATATATTGCTAACAAATGTGTTCGCATGCAGAATGCCAGAAAAGAAAAGAAATCTATTGACGAAGTACCATTTCAAAGGATACCATACCCCCACAAAGGTGGGAAACTTACATGCAAAAATAAAAGAAATCGACATTGGGCACGTGGAATGGGATTTGTTCCTAAGGCACTGTGGAAATTGAATAGGAAGATCATCTGACTGCACCAAAATGGTTTTGGTGGGATTAGTCAATGTAGCTCCACATCTAGTTTCCATTCTCTCTTCAGACTTAATCATGACTTTGGCCCATCACTGCATGTTTGATGAAAAGGTGGTAAAGAACAAAGCAAGAGATTTTGCATTGGATCTAAGAAAAGACACCATTAAAAATGTCTTATATTTGCAGAAGTGAATTTATCACTTCTATCCAATCACCAAGGAGAGAGGTGGTTTAAGAATAATATCTTGGATGCCTACAAAATTGTCAATAAGGAATATCTCATCTAACAGGTTCCAAATAATAAACTAGATAGGATTGATATGAAAAGAGGTTACTTAAACAATGATATGAAGGTTTTAGTGATAATGTTATGCTGAGTGTATGACATTCAATAAGTATCATACTCAAAGCACAAGTGACCCGAATCGTTCACCATTCAAGAAGCAAGAAATAATTCCAAAGAAAGAATCCTCCAAATACCTTAGCTTCAAATATTGTGAGAAGATAGAGAAGGGTGACTCTAGAAATATCTACCGGGTATATGGATGTCTAATCGAGAGTAGAGAAAGGTTAGATTAGGACTCAGGGAAGTTTTTTTTGGGGCTATAAATACCTGACTGGTAGCAGTGCTCTTCCCAAGAAGCCCTTGTCAATATTGTGAAGGTTGGTTTTGGCTGATATTCATTTAAGTTATCCTTGTCAAAGTGTCAAAGGAATAAACACACAAGTGCACACACTAGAAGAAACAATAAAATACTTAAATTTTGAGAGTTGGTGAAAGAATATTTCCATGAATGGTACTTATGTTTGGTTTATTATAACATGAGTTTATAGAAGTTGTTTGCTGACAAATAAATGCCTTAGTAATTTATCCTTTTGTCTAGGCTATTTGTTGTGGTTCCAAAAAATACACTCCATTTAAGCTGATTTGCCTAATGGGTATCCCCTTTTTATTCTTTTGAGTGGTTTAGAGTCTTTCAAGGTTGACAAGACTGGGTATCCTATAAGTCAGATTGTGGGCCCCTAGGGAGGCTCCCGATAGTTGGATATCCTCTTTGATTTCCTTGTTAGTCTTTTCCCTCCTTTGTCCTTTTTGGTCTTTAGGTTTTTCCCCTTTTGTTTGTTTTTTTACTAAGTCCTTAAGACTTAGTGTTTTTTCCCTTTTTGGACTTTCTGAGTATCAGAGTTCCCAAGACATCCAAAAATATGAAAGGCCAAGCTCCTTATTAGCTCAAGGAGTTAGATTTTCAGAATTTTGCAGTCTGACACCCCGACTCTCTTAATGATGTCACCATGATGCTCGACCTATAAAAGAGCATTTTTCCTTCTTTTCCTCATTCTGTGATTGAAGTCCTTTTGAGCCCCAACCCGCGAATTACACAATGACATTGAGTGACCAGTCTTTGCATCCACTTTGTGACCTGAGACATCGTCCATTTTTTGTTTATTGAGCTTGAGAAATGCAAATTTTCTATCTTTCTTTGTAGCCTTTGAGGTAGGGTTACGAATTTTCCCTTGTTTGTCATCTTAGCCCTAGGTTTTTTGTCATTTTTTTGTTGTTTTGGCTTGTCTTCAGTTAGGAATTTCTTTGCATTTTTAGGGTTTCTTGGAGTTGTTTTCTAGCATTTGTTTTGTTTTTGAGGGTTTTTAGGTTGCAACTGTCAGAGTTTTGGAGTTTGATACACCGAAAGACCACCCTAGCTATGAAAGTACGATAATCCCAAGTTTCAATTTTTTTGGTGTTTTGGCATTTCACACATTGAAATAAACATTGACCTTGGAAACTCCGCAAATCTAGATGTGCCCAACTGTGCTGAGGTTCCATGAAATCTTTTTTTTGGCATTTCACACTCTGAAAGAGCTTATGAGATTTGATACTCCACAACATCCAAGGTATTTCTTTTTGACTAGTTTAATTGGTTTTTATGCTGCTTTCTATTTTTTTACAGGTTTCTTGCCTTTTTAGCTTTAGATAGTGTAATTTTCATACTTTCTATAATATGTTGCTAAAAACTATGTTTGCATGTAGACTTCCCTAAAATGCAACAACTTTGTCGATGAAGTAGCATTTCAAAGGATACCCTACCCCCACAAAGGTGGTAAACTTACATGCATAAATAACAGACACCAACATTGGGCATATGGAACAGGACTCGTCACTAAGGCACTGTGGAAATCCAATAGGAAGATGATTTGACTGCACCGTAATGATTTTTGTGGGATTAGTCAATATAGATGCGTATCTAGTTTCCATTATCTCTTCAGACTTAATCATGAATTTGGCGCATCACAACATCTCTGATGAAAAGGTGGTAAAGAAAAAAGTAGGAGATGTTGTATTGGATCTAAGACCAGATACCATTGAATATGTCTTCCATTTGTATAAGGGAATTAATCACTTCTATCCAATCACCAAGGAGAGGGGAATGAGGTGGTTTAATAATAACAATTTTTATGCCTACGAATAAGGAATATCTTATCCAACAGCTCCCAAAGAATAAATTGGATAGGATTGATAAGAGAAGAGGTTACTTAAACAATGATATGAAGGCTGCAGTGAAAATGTTATGCTGAGTGTGTGGCCTTCCCCAAGCACATAATTTGGGAACATGGATGATTCACATCATAGAAAAGATAAAAGGGAGAAGGGTTAGAATTGATTGGGGGAAAATACTAAGTGATAACTTGGATCTACAACTAAGATAAGTGAAGCACAATCCTTGGTTCTTCATGAAATCCTATGTTGTATATCTCCTCGCTACTAGAGATAATTATTCAGGAATCACTAAGAAAGGATCATTCAATGATCAAAACGCCTGGCCATATACTATATACCCTCAACTGGTAAGTAAGGAGAAACCTGGAAAAGATTGAAAAGAGGAGAAAATATGTTATGTTGTGGGTAGAAGAGATAGATAAACTCTTTTATGGAATGGACTTGGGGTTGTAGGAAGATGATAATAAATAAAATTTATATTCCACAAAGCACATTTTCCAACAGTTTGTCAAAATTGTGGTTGGGGTAAATGCACACAAATATTTGCAACAATTGTTTTACTCCAAAGAGGACATGAACTAAATAATGGAGCACATAGAGGAGATCCAAGTGTTCGGTTCAAAACTCACCTTATTCTAAGAAAGGAGACAAAGGCATTTGGGATCTATAGAGTTTCCCAATTTTAATGAAGTCCGGGAGATCATAGAGAGACTTCACAAAGCTCACCCAAATATTCTTCCAAAAAACTAAGTGTCATTTTGATACTTAGTCATTTTTGATACTTAGCAAATTTTTAGTGACGCATTTTCAAAGGTCCGCAACCCAAAAAATCCAGGGTCATCAAATTTCCAGACTTGGTCATTTTTTAGAGTTACATTTTTCAGAGTTCTACAACCTCAAAATTTATGGGCACACATTTTCAATCACATTTTTCATATAGAATCATTTTGTGGGTAGATTACATGCAAGATGGAGGTCTTTTTTGCAAGTCAATGAGTCTTCTATCAGTTACAAATTAGAAGAGTAGTTAGATCCATATATTTTGGGTGTGAATATGAAAGTGAAGATCAAATTGCATGCAAACAAAGAGAAGAAATGGTGGAGCTACAATTCAAATCTCTACATTTTAGAGTCTGATTCTAGTCCAATTTTGCATATATTTTATGTACAAATGGATGAGAATCTATGCAAACTTGTTAGAAGTTAGTTTAGGAGTATTTTTGCATTATTAAAATCTAGACTTACTTTTATTACGCCATATTTTGTGTAGATGAAATCATAGCTACGGGTTTATGATTTTCTAAGTTGAAGAACTATATATATCATTCAAGAGATGTAATTAGGGTAGTATCTTTTATGCATAAATCTATATGCTATCGGTGCTTCATTCATGGTTTGATTCTTCTACTATTTATATGAAATTTATGAATATGTATATGCTTGTTCATTCATTTTAGAGAGCCAACTATGTTTTATTGTGAATATATCTACGATCAATTAGTTTGGAGTTTACTGATATTGTCTCATATTGTTGTGATGAATGATTGGAAATATTTGTATTATTGATTTAAGGATAAATTTTTCTTGTGTGTGCGTACATCTGGTGGCTTCATGCTGTGATAGATTTTGGAAAATCTTATATCTGGGTAATGTTTCTTCAAAAGATTACATCTGCTTAACATGGAATTGTGAGTTTATCTAATTGATTCTTTGTGGGTTTCCATCTTTTCACCATTTAAGTCGCAAGTGTGATTCAATGATGGTTTATTTCTGTTAAATTTTATTTCCAGAAAATTTGCTTATAATTATTGTTGCTCAATCTTTTGATAGTTTTTGGAAATTGGTTAAGATAGGAAATCATCGTAAGTTTTAAAATTATATTTACATTGTCAGGAAATTGCATACATTGAAAATTGAGAAAATATAAAAAGTGTTAAAGATATATTGTTTCATTCTGAGTTTGAATCATAATAGAAAAGGCCTCCTTGTGATCATTCACATTTATCTTTGATTGAACTTTCCAAGCGGTTGTACCATGACCATTGAGAACCTTGGGAGTAACTTCATTATTCTTTCAAGAGGAAAATTTGCATCACTTATTCATAACTGTTTCTTTGTATAAAAACAACACTCAACAAGACTATAAATGTCACAAATAGGGATGTTAAACTTTGATTGAGTCATGGAAGAAATTTGTTGTTGCAAGGAAGACATAGTTTGAGCCAAGCTATTAATGTTGGAATCAGTAGAAATAGAGGGAGGAGATATGTACGAAATATTTGGAGTAGTATGAGAGATAGAAGTGATGAACTATAATTGATTGAATGTTTGAAGATGTTAAGTTGATGATCACAGTGACATAGAAGGTTTATGCAAGACATTAAATCAATTAATGTATTATATTGTCATTGATGTCAAATTGATATAATTTGTATGGTCATGGACATATTGCTAAAAACTTCAAAGAAGTGATGAATCAAAGGCTATGCTATTAGTAATTCATATAGGTCAAGTATTCACAAAGTGACTGTATACACCGACAGAGTGCACACTGACAGACAGAGTAAAAGAAAAAAGTCACAGTGATACCCAACGAGAAAATGCACAACATTACCAATGAAGCAAAGTCACAGTGTGCCCGACGAGAAAAGAACAATGTAACCCGATGAATAGAATTACATTGTTGCCCAATAGACAGAGATCCCAAAGACAATTGAAGTCACACCAATGGAACAATCAGTTATCACCGATGACTAACTGAAGTATTGACCGACAGAATAGAGAGTTCAAAAATGACAAAATGCTTAGTTGTCAAGAGATAAAAATAGACTTAAATGATACTTATCATTATTATGATCGACAAGATAGAGCCAAAGATGAGTAAAAGATTTAAAGTTGCTTTGTCTAGTTGGCAAGAAGATCTCTATGAGATAAAACTGGAGTTTTGATTTAAATCTAATTAGCAAGAATTGTGGATCATGCCAAGATCAAGAAAGCTAAGAAATGGTGAAATAATGTCTATAAAGAGAGAACCTAATTCATTATGAAGGTGGTGAAGGGGAGTGACAAGAGAATAGATGCTGAAGAGATTTTGAAGGAGAAGAAAGTCTTCATTCAGACCCAATCAATCAAACTGAGGAAAGAGCTAAATTTTGCAGACACCGAGGAATAGTGATACAACATCATAGAGCAGAACAGTGTAGAGCAAAGGTATTGAATTGATAATAATGATCATAAAGGTAATGCACTTACAATAGATCTAAAAATCTACAATTCAAGTTGTATATGTGAACAGATCAATTTACTGTTTTAGTTTAACCATTGAAGCATCAAGTCTCTTAACCAAGCAGGACTTAAAAGTCTTTTGTAATTGAGATACATCCCAAGGAGTATCAAAAATTTTGATCATAGAAAGTAGCATTGGATATGCCCGACACCTATTGATAGGCCAAGTGAGTGTTTGATCAAGGATGGCAGCATTAGATGTCAGATTCTAAGTGACAAACTATCTATTTAAATCCTCTAACAAGGTCACACCTAACAATGTGTTTGTAACCTTTGACAGGGTTGGATCTTAACCGAGCTCACTTTAGAAGAGTGAAAATTTGGGGTACCGGTCCCAATGATTTTTCCCTTAATAGGGTTTCCATGTTAAAAATCCATGTGTTAAAGTGTTTATGAGTCATTACTTTATTGTTTTGCATTTCACTTAAGTAAATATGGATTGATCGATATACACTAGTTATTTACTGTGTTTCAGTAAATAGAAAGACTACTTATTGGTAAACATAGAAAAGAAGGCTTACAAAGCATTCTGAAAAGTAGCAATTTGATATAAGTATTTCAAGGCATTCATCTTATAGGACTGAAGATAACTAGAGGTATAATTTGTGGTACTAAGTTTGAAGGGTTGATTTAAGGATTAATTTTTGAGGCCACTGATTCACCCCCCGTCTCAATTATTACTAACAATTGGTATCAGAGCCTGTGTGCTTAGAAAGGGAGTTTAACAACTCAAGCTAAGGATCACATGATGAACAAATGAGATGTGCCCAAGCTGAACAAAGAGAAATTTTCTTCATGGCAAAGAAGAATAAGACTCCACTTATTAGGTATTGGAAATGATGCTACTCAATGCTTAGATACTAAATATGTGTTGCCCATAGGAGCACCCACAGTTGAACAAATGAGAGAGAAGAATGAGCACAATGGCATGATGATAGAGCTTGCTTCCTCACTCTCTGATGCTGAATTTGAAGATGTAAAAACATGCACAACTACAAAGCAAATGTGGGGCAAATTGAAGCTTGTACATGGTGGTGATAAAAATGTTCTGAGAGCCAAGGTAGAAATCCCTAGAGGAAATTTTAATGATCTCAGAATGAAAGAAGGTGAAAAAATCACACAGTACAACACAAGAATCAAAGAGTTAGACAATGATATCCTAGGAGTTGGAGGTGTACTAGATGAAGATACAGTGGTAAGTAAAATTCTAAGAACCTTACTACCTACTTATGCTATTAGAGTATCTACCATACAAGAAATGAGAGTAGTAGAAAATAGCAATGTTATACTAGATAGTTTGATTGGAAGATTGATTTCATTTGAGATGAACAAATTTGATAATAGTGTCTTACCAAACATAGAGTCTGCATTCAAATCTTCTTTGAGAATAAGTAAATCAAGTCATAAACATATTATGAGAAAAGATAGTGATAGTGAAAGTGAAGAAGAAGATCTTGAAGAAATTGAAGCACTTATGGCTAGAAGAATGCAGAGAGGCAAAGGTAAATACAAAGGTAAATTACCACTTGTTTGTTTTAATTGTAAAGAAATTGGACACTTTTCTGCAAGACATCCTAACAGAAGAAAAGATGACAGAAGTAATGATAGGCCATTTGAAAAGAAGTATGACAGAGCTGATTATAGAAGCAACCGACAATCAGAAAGAAGAGATACTCAAGACTAAAAGGACAAAAGAAAGAAGGCCAGTTACCTAGCTAAATGCAAAGATGAAGATACTGACACTGAATCTGATGAAGACATCAAGATGGTATTTGTGGCAGTAAAAGATGATTCAGATGATGATGAAGAAAGGTATGTAGAAACTGCAGTCATATCTAAAGTTAGTAAAAATGATGTCTGGATCGTAGATAGTGGCTACACTCACCATATGACCGGTGAAAAAGAAAAGTTTGAGACTTTTAAATACTATGATGGTGGTTCAGTAAGAATGGGTAATGACACACCTTGTCTAGATGAAGGTAAAGGAACTATAATGTTGAATAACCTGATAAAATGTGAAAATGCTTATTGGGTGAAAGGATTGAATTATAATCTATTGAGTGTTTCTCAGTTGAATAATTTAGGTCATAGAGTAGCATTT
>MU226286.1:50306-60787 GCA_018584345.1 Thuja plicata
ACTTTTGTAATGAGCATGGAATCAAAAGACAGGTCTCTGCACCGAGAACACCACAACAAAATGGAATTGCTGAAAGAAGGAACAAATCCATTGTTGATTGTGCAAGGACACTGATGATAGAGAAAGGAATCACCCAAATCTTCTGGAGGGAAGCTGTCAGTACTGCTATTTACACATTGAATAGAGTACAATTGAAGAAAGAAACTAAGAAGACAGCTTATGAGCTATGGTATGGTTACACACCCAATGTAAGTTACTTAAAAATTTTTGGTAGTCAATGTTATATCTTAAAAGATGATAGAAATGGAAATATTGACTCCAAAAGTGATGAAGGAATATTTCTAGGGTATTCCACCAAGAGCAAGGCTTCTAAATGTCTCAATAAAGCCTCTAACAAAATTGTTGAAAGTGCAAATGTAAAGATAGATGAATTTGCAGAGAAGAATGAAAATGAAAGAAAAAAAGAACCAGAGGACTACAACAGGTTTGTTTACAATGAAGAACTTGACACTCTACCTGAGCAATAATGTATAGCTCCTGAGCAACAAATTGTTGCACCCGAGCATCAGGCTGCAAATACTGACAATCAGGTTATTGCTGAAGATTATGTACCAAGGGATGAAGATTAGAATGAAGGAAAAATTAATAATCAAGATGATAGACAAAGAATTGAACCTGTACTTGCCAGATATGTCAGAAGGAACCATCCATAGAACCAGATCATTGGAGACAAGAAGGATGGTATAAGAACCAAAAGTAAGTCTTGAAACACAAGATGTCTTATTTGTGATTATGAGCCAAAGATGTCAATGCTGCACTTGATAATAACAAATGGATTAGTTCTATGAATGAGGAAATTGAGTAGATTGAGAAAAACAAGACATGGACACTTGTACCGAGACCAAATGACAAGAATGTCATCGCTAGAAAGTGGATATTCAGGAATAAAATGAATGAGAATGGAGAAGTTACCATAAATAAAGCAAGACTGTTATGCAAGGGGTATGCATCAAAAGAAGGGATTGACTATGGAGAGACCTTTGCACCCATTGCTAGGCTAGAAGGAGTGAGAACATTACTTTCTTATGCTGCATGTAAAGGATTCAAGGTATACCAAATGGATGTCAAGTCTGCATTCCTAAATGGAATACTTGAGGAAGAGGTATACATTGAGAAACCAGAAGGGTTTGTTGATCCATACAAGATGAACATGGTATGTAGACTACACAAAGACTTGTATGGATTGAAACAAGAACCCCGAGCCTGGTATGAAAGACTTCATTCCTATCTCATAAGTATTGGATTTGTAAGAACTAGTAAAAAAATAATCTTTATTTGAAGAAAGATACTGATGCTAACATTTTGATTGCTGAGATATTTGTTGATGACATCATATTTGGAGGCAATGATATGCTATGAAAATATTTGCAAATGAAATGAGAAAAGAGTTTGAGATGTCTATGTTTGGAGAGATCAAGTTCTTTCTTGGTCTATAGATCATACAACAAGATGAAGGTATTTTCATTACACAATCCAAATACATCAAGGAAGTGCTGAAAATATTCAATATGGAAGATTCCGATCTAGTTGGAACACTGATGGAAATTGGATGTAAGATGAAAAAGGAGGACAAGTCATCAGAGGTAAATTAGACTTTGTACAGATCAATGATTGGAAAACTCATGTATGTTGTACATACTAGATCAAGTATTGCACATATAGTAGGAATAGTTGCAAGATTTTATGCTAATCCCAGGGAATCACATATGACTACTGTGAAAAGAATCCTAAGATATCTGAAGAATACCAAGGAATATGGCTTATGGTATTGACGAGAAGGAAAATTTGAACTTAAGGTCTTTACCGGCACTAATTGGGATAGAAATATTGATGACCAAAAGAGCACAACTGGAGGAGCATTCTTTATGGGTGAAAAAATTGTCACATGGATCAACAAGAAAAAAGGATGCATCTCTCAGTCCACTGCAGAAGCAGAGTATGTTGCTGCTGATGCAAACTGATCAAATATTGCATGGATCAAATAGTTACTAGAAGGTATGTATATGAAAATTCTTGAACCACTAATTATCTATTGTGATAATACAAGTGAAATAAACATTTCCAAGAATCCAGTCATGCATGCTAAGACAAAGAATATTGCTATCAAGTATCATTATTTGAGAGAACAAGTTCAAGAAAAGGAGGTGATACTTGAGTATGTACAATCAAAGGAACAATTAGTTGATATATTCACCAAGACACTACCCAAGGATGCATTCGAGTACTTAAGAAAAAGACTAGGGGTCAAACCCTTGTCTACTGGTCAATAAAATGAATAGAAGGCTACATCAGCCTACATATTATCAGAATATCATTCATGTGTATGCAAGAAAAGAGATGGAATTCAAAGTTAAATCTATACACAGAAAGGTATTTATCTACTCCAAGCACTAGAGTTGTTGTATTGCTGATGGATTAGGAAATTCAAGGAGTATATTATGGATAGAAAGGATTTGTTTGGCATTACTGTCAAAATATTTGTCTAGCATTACTGTCAAAGGGAGAGATTATATCCATTATCACCTCAGGGAGAGATTATTTCCCTTAAGGAGAGATTATATCAGGAGAGAACATATCCATCACATTATCCAAAGGGAGAGATGTAACCAGAAAGGGAGAGTACACACAAAGGGAAAAAATTGCTGACAAGAGACATCAAAAGAAAAGTAGAACAGTGAAAGGGAGAGAGTTTGAAACAAGAGAAGAACACATCACATCAGAGAAAGAAAGATTCTACATCTATCCAGTGAAGGGATTGAAGATAGAGAGAAAGCTGCAAGAATCAAATCTAAGCTTATATAAGCTTACCGAGAATCAGATATTTGTATCGGTTATAGTACATAAGATTGGTAGTTTGATGAAATTCAACTGTTATATTTCATATTGTATTAGTAATAATATAGTGTGATAATGTAGTGTGTTTCCATCAATGCCAAAGGGAGAGATTGATGAACTATAACTGATTGAATTTTTGAAGATGTTAAGTTGATGATCACAGTGACATAGAAGGTTTATGCAAGTCATTAAATCAATTAATGCATTGTATTGTCATTGATGTAAACTTGATATAATTCGTATGGTCATGGACATATTGATAAAGACTTCAAAGAAGCAATGAATCAAAGGCTATGCTATTAGTAATGCATATAGGTCAAGTATTCACAAAGTGACTATATATACCGATGGATAGAGTAAAAGAGAAAATTGACAGTGATACCCGATGAGAAAATGTATAGCATTACCAATGAAGCAAAGTCATAGTGTGCCCGATGAGAAAACAACAGTGTAACTTGACGGACAAAATTATAGTTTTTCCTGACAGATGGAGATCCCGAAGACAACTGAAGTCACACTGAGGGGACAGTCAGTTATCATCGATGACTAACTGAAGTATTGACCAACGGAATAGAGAGTTCAGAAATGATAAAATGCTTAGCTATCAAGAGCTAAAAATGGACTTAACTGATACTTATCATTGTTTTAATCGACAAGATAGAGCCGGAGATAAATAAAGCATTTAAAGCTGCTTTGTCTAGTTGGCAAGAAGATCTCTATGAGATAAAACTGGAGTTTTGATTTAAATCTAATTGGCAAGAATTGTGGATCATGCCAAGATCAAGAAAGAAAAGATACAATGAAATCATGTCTATAAAGAGACAAATTAATTCATTATGAAGGTGGTGAAGGGGAGTGACAAGAGAATAGATGTTGAAGAGATTCTGAAGGAGAAGAAAGTCTTCATTCATACCTGATCAATCAAGCTAAGGAAAGAGCTAAATTCTGCAGACACCAACAAACAATGATACAACATCATAGAGTAGAACAGTGTGGATAAAAGGTATTGAATTGATAATATTGATCAGAAAGGTAATGCACTTACAATAGATTTGAAAATCTGCAATTCAAGTTGTATATGTGAATAGATCAATTTACTGTTTCAGTTTAACCATTGAAGCATCAAGTCTCTTAACCGAGAAGGACTTAAAATTCTTTTTCAATTGAGATACATCCCAAGGAGTATCAAAAATTTTGATCATAGAAAGTAGCATTGGATATTCCCGATACCTATTGACAGACCAAGTGAGTGTTTGATCAAGAATGGTAGCATTAGATGCCAGATACTAAGTGAAAAACTATCTATTTAAATCCTCTAACAAGGTCACACCTAACAATGTGTTTGTAATCTTTAACAGGGTTGGTTCTTAACTGAGCTCACTTCAGAAGAGTGAAAAATTGGGGTACTGGTCCCAATGGTTTTTTCCCTTAACAGGGTTTCCACATTAAAAATCCATGTGTTAAAGTGTCTATGAGTCATTACTTTATTGTTTTGCATTTCAATTAAGTAAATTTGGATTGATCGGTATACACTAGTTATTTACTGTTTTTCAGTAAATAAAAAGACTTCTTATCAGTAAAAATACAGAAGAAGGTTTACAAAGCATTCTGACAAGTAGTAATTTGATATAAGTATTTCAAGGCATTCATCTTATAGGATTGAAGATAACTAGAGGTATAATTTGTGGTACTAAGTTTGAAGGGTTGATTTAAGGATTAATTTTTGAGGCCACTGATTCACCCTCCCCTCTTAGTTATTACTAACAAGAAGAAATAATGGAATAGGAAAAAGGAACAATAATACTATAAGCATGCAGTGATTAAGGAAAATAAATACATGGAATACTTGAAGGGATAGTTGAAACAATAAGATTAGGAATGCTAACATGTGTAGGATTAAAATTTTAAACAAGAGCTATTATGTTAGGTGGAGCATAAGTGGATACATGTTTGATAACTTGTGACTGAGAGGGGGGGGGGTGAATTAGTACAAATAGGTATTGACTCAATTCATCCACCAATCTATTAAAATGCACTAGAAAATTCTTAACCTTAAAACATGTGAATGGAAGAAGAAAATAGCAATAAACAATATCAACCATCCACAACTTTAACATACACCAAATGATCTGAATAAAAAATTAGGGAAGAAACTCAATAGTGCTTTAATGGGGAACCTCAACTTGAAGTCAAAAAAAAAAGAGTGGGGCTCAAAAACTAGGAGTTCTAACAAGAGGTCAGCAGAAAGTTGATACTGGTACTCCAAGGAAAGATAAAGGAAGAAAAATAGAGAAAACCCAGAGGGAAGAGGAAGAAAAATAGAACATAGCGGATGGTAAATAGCTTACCATCCATCAGTTTTGTTCTCCAATCCTTAAATGAAGATCATTTCATGGAATATTCAAGGACTCAATGGTCCTCATAAGAAAGACATAGTTAGGAATTTAGTGAGAGATTCTAAACTGAACATTGTGATGATTCAAGAAACAAAGATGATAAAAGAAAAGAAAGAGAAACTAAAACTGGTTAAAAATGGGAGTAGTTGTGGAAGTAGTTCTAAAGGGGCTTCTAGGGGGTTGGCTATTTTCTAGAATCAAACTTGTTTCAACTGCTAGCTTCTAAAAGAAGAGAAAATATTTCTTGTAGTTAAAGTTTGGAGTCTTAAGGATAATTTTCCCTAGATTCTAATTAATGTTTACACTCCTAATACAAAATATGGATGATTGAAGCTTTGGAAGAAGCTTCATGATTTTAGGGAAACCTGCACTAAGAACAATTGTATGATCATGGGGTATTTAAATACCCCTTTGAAGAAGGAAGATAAATTGGGAGGGAATATGACCCAAGTGGAAAGCAAGGTTGATTTGATGGATTTTATAATAAATGAAGTCTTGCTGGATGTTGAGCTGGAAGGAATAAATTATACTTGGTCTAATCATAGAGTTAGAGCTGATCTTATCTGAGTCAATCTTTATAGGGTGCTCATCACCCTAGATTGGTATACTAAATTTTCCTGCGCTCTCACTTCTCTCTCTAGAATTGGATCGAACTATTTTCCTATATCTTTCTCTATTAGTCCTTTCTCTAGAAAAAGAAATGCACCTTTCAGATTTGAGAAGATGTGGCTTGACCATCCTAACTTGGAGAGTAAAACTAGGGAGTGGTGGAACATAAAAGTGGAAGGTTCTACTATGTTTAAAGTGGTTAAGAAACTAGCTAATGTTAAATCTAAAGTTAAAAAATGGAACAAGAATGTTTATGGGGATATTTTTTAGTCCAAATATAAAATCCAAATTGATCTGAAAGATATTCAGGAGGAAATTCAAAGAAATGGTCTGACTAAAAGTTTGAAAACCCAAGAGAATCAAGTTCTTGCGGACTTCCACAACATTATAGCTAAGGAGGAGACTTTTTGGAGGCAGAGATCCAGATCACTTTGGCTGAAATTGGGAGATAAGAACAAATAATTTTTTCATCTTACTGCTCTTAAACACAAGGCTATACACATGATTCATTTCCTATCCGCCACTAGAGGTATCATTTATAAAGAAGAGAAAATAAGGGAAGAAATGTTGGGGTACTTTGCAACTCTGTTATCCAAGGACCAAAACCCTAACTTGGAAGATCAAGAAAAATTACTTGAATCGATTCCTAGCAAAATGGATCATTTGTCTAATGCTTTCCTTAAAGCCATTCCTTCGGATCTCAAAATTAAGAAGGCTGTATTTTCCTTTGAAGGAGAAAAATCCTCAGGTCTGAATGGGTTCTAGTTGTTCTTCTTCCAACTTTTTTGGAGCATTATAAGTAAAGATGTTTGTTCTCCTGTTAAGGAGTTCTTTGGTACTAAAACTATCCTTAAGGAAATCAACTCCACTTTTATAGCTCTCATACCTAAGAAACATAGAGCTAATACTATTGATGGATTTAGACCTATAAGCCTCTGAAATTCTTTGTACAAAATCATTTCAAAGGTTATTACTTCTAGAATTCTGAGCTTCCTTCCTAATATGATCTCTCCCTAACAAAATGGTTTTTTTCTAGGGAGACAGATTCTAGATTCCATAATAGTTGTTCATGAGAACATTCATTCCCTTTAAGCTTCCAAAAAATAAGGGTTTCTAATGAAACTGGATCTCTCAAAATCCTATGACAGAGTGGTCTGGTCTTTTCTCTCAAATATTTCAAGGTCTTTTGGCTTTGATAAGGATGTGGTCAGACTTATAATGCAATTGGTTTCCACTGTGTCCTCTTCTATTCTTATTATTGGAGGATCATCTAAATTTTTTCATCCCTATAGAGGTTTGAGACAAGGAGACCCTATATGCCCCATCCTTTTTTCTATTATGGTGGAAAGCGTTGGGAGATACATTAATAGCATGGTGCTAACTGGTTAGATTTCTAGCCTCCAGCCTTCCTCTGCAATACAAAAGTGTTTGCATGAACAATTTGTTAATGACATCATCATGATGGGGGAAGCCTTTGTGAAAGAAGCAAGGAATATGAAAAAGGCTCTGAATACCTATACTAATGCTTCTGGGAAATCTATAAATTGGGAGAAAAGCTCTTTATTTTTCAGTAATACTCCAAAAAGAAAGACAAAGGAAGATTTTTGCAATTCTTGGATGTAAGATAGGGATGTTCCCTGCCTCTTACTTGGGTCTTCCCTTATGTCTGGAACTTGATGAGTCTTTTTGGAATGGAATCCTAGACAAATTTCACTTTAAACTAGCTGGCTAGAAAGGAGATACTTTGAGCCAAGCTGGTAAACTTAAACTTCTAAAATCCACCCTTCAAAACCTTCTAGTCTATGCTCTTAGTCTCTTCAAAATTCCTTAGAAGTATGCTGATTTGATTGAAAAAATCCAGAAAAGATTCCTTTGGTCTGGTGTTGAAGAGAAGAAAATGTTTAGCCTTGTGGCTTGGGATGTGGTTTGAAAACCAAGGAAATTTGGAGGTCTTGGGCCTTGGAATAAGAAGCATTAGAAATACTAATAAGGCTTTGCTAGCCAAACAGTGTTGGAGAAGTTTTGAAGAGGAAAATGAATGGAAATCTATTCTTAAGACTAAATATCATCTTTACTCTTTAGATGAAACCTTAAGGAATCCTCTATACATCCAAGGGTCCTTCATTTGGAACAATATTTGTAAAGGAAAGAACCTGGTTAGGAAAGGGGTTAGATGGAAACTGGGAAATGACAAGAATATTAATCTTTGGAATGACAAATGACTGAAGGAAATAGCCCTTAATGAGAATCAGGAATAGATGCCTACTATTTTGGACTGCAAAGAGATAATTGGGGAAATGGTTTCAGATTATTAGATCAATGGGGACTAGATAGATTTAGGCTCTTTTGATGATAATCTCAAAATTGTGAATAAGCAACTTAATCAATGGTTCTTAAGAGATAATAAACAAGACACTTTGATTTGGGGCCCTGAGAAAAATGGTAAATTCTCTATTTCCTCTGCTTCTTCCCTTCTCCATATCCATGAAGATCATCCCATTAGCTCTCAAGTAGGGAACAATAAACTTATTCCTAAAATTAACATGTTTTTCTGGTTACTTGTTCAGAACAAAATCCTCACAGTGGACAACCTTTGCAAAAGGGAATTTAACATGCCCAATAGATGTATCATGTATTGTTTTGAAGCCGAATCTAGTAATCACTTGATAATTCACTATTCTTATACTAGTAAGGTGTGGGATTCTATTTTCAAATAGATCAACTTGGAATGGGTGAAACCTCAAAAAAATTAGGATCTTGTTAAACAATGGTTTTGCCCCTTTATTGGAAAAGATACTAAAGCTCTCTGGAATTTGTTTCTTCCCCAATTCACCTGGAGAATATGGAAGGAGAGAAACAATAGAGTTTTCAGAGAAAAATTCACTCCTTACGAGAATGTTGCAAACCAAATCTGTAGAAGTTTAATGGAAAATTTCAGATGTAGTCTCCCTAGAGACTCTCCTCTAAAGAATACTTCTCAGGACTTCAAAGATATCTTTAGGTGGAAAAGTGAGTGGAAAAAGATAAAGACTTAAAATTGAGAGAAAACACCATATGGACTGCTCCACCAATTGGATGGGTTAAAGGAAACTTTGATGGTATAGAAAAAGGGAATCTTGGAAGGGCTGGAGTGGGTGGATTAATCAGAGACTGGGCTGGAAATTTTTTGGGAGTTGTGGCTGCCCCCCTGGGAATTTAGACTAACAATGTAGCGGAAGCTAAGGCAGCTCTTCAAGTTGTGATTATGGCTAAAGAGTTGGGATATTCGAAGCTATGGTTGGAGGGAGATTCCCTAAATATAATAAATTGTATTAAAGGAAAGAATGAGAACTCGTGGACAATTGCCCATATTATAGATAAAATTAAATATTCTTTGCAATTGTTTTAGGAAACTTATATTTCCCACATATATCATGAAGGAAACAAGCCTACATGTGGTTTTGCCAATGTGGGGGCCCATAATGATGTCACTCAATTATGGAAAGGGAAAGTGGATCTTAATATTGAGATCTTAAGTCTTATCAAGTACGATAAGCTTAATCATAATGAAGGCACAATTAATACAAAAATCAATGATGAACATGACACTTAAGCTTAAGGGTAGTGAAAGCTGTTAGGCGAGGGATGCAAAAATTATGAAGAACATTACCTCACATGGATTGTGGGTATTTTATTGCATTTTGAAACAAATAAACTAGAAGAGTCTTGTGTTTTTGCCTGCTCGAATCCAGAAAGTTCAGAATATTTCTGAGAAAATGGGAGGTGGTTTGAAAAGGGAGGAACTGCTGGATTGCACGAAATGGAAATAGAAGAAAAAAGTTTGGAGAAAATTGAAGCACGGTGGGGTGACATAGTACATGGAAAGATTGCATGGCTGGGAGAAAGATGTTACTAAAAAAATTGCGGGTGGATGGATACATGGCAAGGTGAATTTGTGGGGTAAGTCCTCGCTTATGCTAAACATTATCTTTGAGATTATGGGGTTTTCCACAGAAGGTATGAAATTTTATAAGGATAACAAATGTATGGGGTCACAAGCTTTCAATATTTTCCCCAAATCTGAAGATGAAGAATCTCTTCTGAGAAAAGGGTCTGGAGATTATGTGGACATAATGAAGATTAATAGTATTTGGGCTGATATTCTGAAGGTTATGATAGAGTAATTTACTCTAGATGGGTGCTACTCAAAAGTATATAATCTTCACTTTGTTTTAGTTAATCATTTTAGACATAATAAGAAAATGTCGTTTCCTTTCTTTTTTCTTAGTTCTCTGAACAACAACATAATGGAGCATAGGAAAAAGGCTAGCAATCCGATACTGCATGAAGGGTTAATCCTGCTTATTGATGACTACGCCAGGAATAAAATCCTAGAACCCATTCCAAAAAGGGTTAAAGAGAATGTTAAGAAAATTAAGCTGGAAAAAAAAGGTGGACTCGAATAAAAGGGATAGTGATGCAATGGAGCCTGGTGGGCTTAGCCAAAAATGAAGGAAAATGTCCTTCAAAGCCTTCAATCCTGCAATCACTACAAGATTTGATCAAAAGGCCTAATAAGACACCAATCACTGATGCCAAGGG
>MU226286.1:69927-155580 GCA_018584345.1 Thuja plicata
TTTACATTATGTATATATATATATATGTGTTTGAGTGGCTTTCACACCTCTTTAGGGTGAAAAGACACAACTCTTATTACAAATTATTTTGAAAAAACAATAAACTAACTAAAAAATAACTACCTAAATTTCGGATTTGTCTTTGGTCTAAAATCCAAAACACCTCATGAAAATCTAATATTTCTACTGGAGATAGGAAACTTGATTTCCCGAACTGGGTCATTTTTAGATTTTTAAAATTTGACCATCTTTATCCTCTGTCAAAATCATATTTGTAGCAAGTCTAAATTCTAACATTTTCTGAAGGCTTCGATTAGTTAGTTCTATTTATTTGTGTCATAAAGCTTCCTACCTTTGATATTTTTTTTTAGTATGGAGAAACATGCTTCTTGATAATGGATCAAAACTTCTAGATTATCAAAATTTAGGGTACCACCAAGACCATTTACTGTCTCTATTATATTAATCTTTATACTATGTTTTTAAGTATTACCAGAACAATTGTGGACTTATAATCAGTTGAACTCATGTCAAAGTACAGATAGAACCATTAAACCTATGGGTAGAATAGATATGTCATATTGTGCCAATATTATATATATATTGCAGTATTTCATATAATAGTTAGAATGTGTGTTCTAATATCTGGATTAATTTGATTAGGCTACTTGTATGAATATCTTTGCATGATAACTAACCTGCCATGAAATAGGAGCCACTTCGGATTGGTCAACAACATTCAAAGAGAATGATAAAGACCAGCTATGGGCGGATAAATATCATGGCATTAGAAGACATGGCTACTACAAATAAGGAGCCACTATTTCAAAAATGTATGAACAAAGCGTTTCTATATTCCTTTCGCACTTCCAACATGTTGACTCGATCACCCAGACTTCATTACATATGTCATGGGCTATTGTGTTTCCTATTTTTTTCTCTCTGGTGTATTTTCAGTTAGATGGTTCCTTTTCTGTTTTAGAATAATGAATTCAATCCTCTATTTATAGGGAGGAGACTGTTATTTTGTAAGTTCAGAGATTTTTGGAATACAAAGTTCTGATTGTATCCTGCACAACAAGTTCATTTTCAGTTTCACGTACCATTCTCATGTAATAAGTTCTTGGAATACAATGAAGTAACTTTTGGTTTATATTATGTGTTCATAGATTAGCAGAAGTTGACCAAGGGGGCCCACTTTGAAGGTGGATTAGAGTAGAAGTAGAATAGATTTACTTCTTGCATTTCCAGTATTCTATAGGAGATTACAGTTTCTTCTTGCAACATTGTACTTTATGAATGTTCCTACAACACTTGCAAGGATAGTTATAGTGAATGCTCTAGGTTGAAAGAATAAGCTTAAGTAGAGTTTACAATTTGTAGTGTTCATTTTAGTAAGGAGTAGGTGTGTTTCCTTTCCTCCAGCCCTAGTATAGATTCCTTTCATGTATTTTACTTTCTTGCAGCATAGGTAGAGTGACTCTTTAAGGAACTTAGTGCACATACTGTGCCATACCATTTCAAGTATACATCCCTGGGTTGAAAAACTAAATTCACCTCATCATGGGAGAAGTGATCCTTAGATTGAATGAACTATTCCTAAGAGAGGCTTTGGGCATGATTACTAAGCACCTATTATGAGGCGGTTCAAGGATCATGGCGCTAATATGGAGAAGTGGATCAACAAGTACATGAATGAAATGGAGCATCACTTTAAGGAAATGGAAGAAGCCATGGATCCCTTTAAAGATAATCTGGAAAAGGATCTTTTGATGAAGGTAAATAATAATAACTTGAATGAAGAGACAATGGCCTAAATTACTGCTCTAGTGGAGGAGAAGATGAAAGATATGAAAGAAAAAATTAGCCACAATGAGCATATGATTAGTATCATTCTTAAGCATAGAAATGAGTGGTTTAAAGTCTTTGTGCTTAATCTTAAGGCTTTGTATGCCTATCTGGAGAGAAGCATGTCGGAGAATACAAAAATCACTATGGAGGATAAAGCTGGGAGCTCGGGCTCGGGAACTAGAACAAGAAGTGACATCAAAAGGAAACTTCCAGAAATGCCTAAGGAGCTGAAAGCCCTTAAAGACTCCATTGATATGATGGAAGATATGTAGAAAGAGGATGAGAAATCCTTTGAAAGTATTAAGTAGTTTCTCTTTTTGTTTCATGCTGGTAGTTTTTCTGGTAGATGTGCTGGAAAATGTTTTTTGGCTACTTTTTGTAACTCTTTTTGGTTTTTTCTGGGGTTGGCTAGGGTCTTGCTTCTTATTGTATAGCAAGCTATCATTGTTTGTAAGGGTTGATGCTGTTTATCTTTTGTTCTAAGTTGTAAATGGTTTTAGGTACCATTCAAAACCTATATTTACCTTTACCAAAAACATACATGACACAAATATTTTTCATGTGGAAACCCTTGTCAGAGGGAAAAAATATAGTGGGGATGAAACCTACAAGCCCAATAATTGCAGCAAATGAGTTTTCACCATTAGGAGCTAAAAATACCCTTTCCAAGGGTTCACCCTATTAGAAGTGATTAGTACATTGTTAGGAGTAAATAAATATCAGCTATGATCTACCTCGCTATAGGATTTAAAACCTCAATAAAGAATTCCCCTTGTTAAAGGATTTACAAATAAGAGCCTATTAGAGTCCACCTTATTAGAGGATTTAACCTATTGTAACTCTTAGGTAACAACAATATTGTTCATCTGTAGAATGAAACTAATTTCCTATTATATCCTTTTTAGCTCCTTGTACTTTGTACTTTGATCGCACCTTCAATATGAAATCATAAAACCTTTATCACCAACAAAATTTTCAACTACAACAACACTTGTAACAACATCTTACAACTCTCTCTTCTAATTCCTTAAATAAAAAATTTTCATCGCCTTAAGATTCATCTTCAACTTGATTTCCCATGATAGAACCATGTGTCCAATTGATAATATCGATGAGAAAAACAATTTCCCATGACCGCGTTAGGTCAAGGTAAAATCTGGAAGTTTATATCTCTAAGATAACTAACATATTTTTGCTTCTCCAATGTAATCCCTTAAATCTATCTTAAATTATTACATCGATCATGTAAATACCAATACATTGAATGTATAACCTTTATTCCATGTCATTATATCATTAAAAATGATCGCATATACTTTACCTCTCACCAATTTGTAATCACTTGATCGGCTGATCAAGAACATAAGAGTTCTACCTGTCTTAGTGACAGTGAGACTGAATCCTCTTTCATTGCTCATCCAAATAATTTGTAATTGGAATCATAAATTCCTCATACCATATAAATATTGTGTCTCTGAGTGCAACATCTGAATCTTAACTCGACCGCTACCAAAATCTATTAATACTATCCTTCTGAACATTAGTTAACATACATAGTTGAACTTCTCTTTACCGATCATGTTCAGTGCTTACCGATCACTATAATCATGATATATGAATACATTTACATCAAGGAAAACCAATTATGCATTCACTTATGACTTATCTACATATCATCTCCAAAAATGTAGCATAATTCCAACAATCTCCCCCTTTGGCAAAAAATTCTGAAAATCATCTCAACTACAATATCATCCTTTGAATCATACTGAATCATACATAAAACATACTCCCCTTACATTATGCACACAATGTAGTATCATTGTTTCATACAATACATTAATTTCAGTATCATACATCATTCTCCCCCTTTTTGTCAACAATGACAAAGGATTATAAGTGTAGACACCCAAAAATAGACATACTTGCGACTTTACATTAAAAACACTAATTTTCATCTATTAATTAATTAATCATATTTTTCATTCTAAAATTCATTCCCCAAATCATCTAATCAAACCCCAAAATTAATTAAATAATTAATTTTATTTAATTAATTGACCTTAATTGATTAATCTCTATTAATTAATTAAATTCAATTTCCTAAAGTTTAAATTCAAATATTTAAACTTAATAATTAATTCTCCTAATTAAATTAATTTCAATTAAATTAATTTAATTTCATTCAACAATTCAATTTTTAATCCAAAAAGAATTCAATTGGCTCACATGTTGAATAGTTTAATTTAAAAATAAATTAAATATTCAATTGAATCCTTTCTTTGCGTTAAAAAAATAACTCTTAATCAGATTTCTGATTACTTGAGTTTCTCCACCCACCTCTTCAGTTCAAAAAGGTAACTCTAAATTACCTCTTTAGTTCTAAAGGTAACTCAAAATTAGCTCTTCAGTTAACCAAACTCTATCTCCCCTCTCCCAGTTGAAGAGTTGGAGTTTACTGATGGCTTCTCCAGTTCCCTTTGATCTCAACCGTTCATCCTCCTATCTCTGGGATTGATCTCAACCGTTCATATCATTCTCATTTTCTATATAAAAAACCCTTCATAACCATTTGAAGGATCTAGGATTTCAAGCTCACATGCACCATTAATCTGTCAGATTGGTTCAAGCATCAAGCCATCTTGCGATCACACACATTCGATATCATATTCTTGACGCTCCCAAGTCATAGACACTATCCACACCAATGCTGAGCATCACACAAACAATATTTTAGGAGTAGAGAGAGATAATAGAAGATTTGAGCATTGTTAGTTTGCATTCATTTGTGTACCTCCTTTATTTCTTGTTATTTTATTGATTCATAGTTTTGTTAATTAGTAGTTATTCTATTGATTTCCCCCTTTGCAAATCAGTGCTACTAACCTCCCTCGTAATTGAGAGGTACAACTCGATCCATGTGTACATTTTGGTGAACCCAATGTGAATAAAAAAGCCCAAATATCACTTCATGCATACGATAGACAAAACTTTTTGGCTATGGCTGTACAGTTGCAAAATTCTTTTTTCATGCTTTTCTCGATATACTTGTAATTTCGTAATCGTTGGTATTTTACCGCAATTAACAGAATATTGCCGCAATCGTCTGGTTTATTTCCACAATCATTGTAAGGGTTTCACAATAATTTTCTGTCATTATTCATGAGTTTCTTTTCTTTCTCTATGCCGTAATTGACCGATCTGTGCTGCAATCGTTACCAATTTACCACAATCGACCGATCCATACCGCAATCAACAACATTATGCCGTAGTTAAAAGTGCTTTACTGCAATTAATGTCCAAAAGATTGCTGCAACTGACAGAACTCTATTGAAATCGACAAAATATTACTGCAATTGACAGAATTATTGCAAATCTAATTGAACATCACTATTTTTCTATCATAATCTGATTGTTTTCTTGTTTTCTATAGGATTGATCAATGACGAATGGCCAAAAAGGTAACTAGATGCATCTCAGGTGCTAGATCACTAAGAGCGGCCATAAGAAGGACCATAAACTATCAAATGCAAAAAAAAACCATATTAGCCCTCAGAACAGAAGATCAAAGTGAAGCATACAACAAATATCTAGATTCAAACAAACATTTCATAGCTAAGTACAAAGTCACAATTATTCTTAGTAGACTTAACAATTATGGAGTTGTGGGTTACTCTTCAATTCTTAATTAGACGCTTTTGGTAGTAATCACATTTTGTTGAAATCTTGTGGCGAGGAGAAGTTTAACAAAGAAACTAAAATCAATTCATTCATCATTTTAGTGCTTAAAAAGAACATTGCATACAAACATCTTGAACCTCACATTTCCATGTTGGTGCTTAAAATTGACATGGAGGTAAAGAATTGAACAAAGGAAAGCAACATTTCAAATTTGGTGCAATAAAACTAAACAAAAAATCTTCATCTACTTTGGGCTTTAAAATGAACACTTGTGCTTGTATGGGTGATTAGCTTAGTTCACATTTCAATCTTTGGGGTTTAATCGATTAACCTTGTGCCTTGAGTCTTTGGTGCACTTGCACAATCTGTTAGATTAAACACTTTTATACTTTTTAGAAAGGCCTATCTGGGGAATGCACTTCTTCCTCAGAGAAGGACCTTAAACCAGAAATCCTTATGATTGGTATATAAACAAGAAGAAAACCAAAGTTCCATTTTATATCTAGCCAAGCTCAGGCGAGGTGTGTTGATGATAGTCTGGATCGGGTGAAATATCCCTAAGGAGCCACCATAGTCAACTAGGCTCTTAAGTGAGTCACACACGTACAAACTGATTGGATAGACACCATGGACCCTACTACAACTTTTTTAAAATAGAGGCTAACCCGATTCACCTCCAAACAGATACCTTATTATAGTGCAAGGGGTTGCAAAATTTCCCTGTAAGATTTCCAAAATATGTGTTCTAGGGTATTGTGTTAGTGAAAGAGATCTTCACTAGCATGAAAACAATATTTGGCAACGACAAAAACACAGGTGCCTAAGTCATGGACCTTCGTGTCATAGTAGTATGACAATTGTTATGTGAGCTAACAAACATTCAAGCATTGGGCCTATAATATTGTATCTGACAGCCAAATTTTCCTTAGATTAATCTATTTGTCCTTGTGTCAAAACCCGTGCTAGATTAAAAAACACATTGTCCATAGTGCTTATTCTTTGGTCAGTCAAAAATGCAAAATGAACATCAAAAAACTGTCAAAACGAGTCCAACTTGTTAAATTCTAGAGTGTCAACATCAAGAAACTGTTTTACCAATCATAAGCCTTGTTCCTGAAAATCAATTTTATTAGACAGTGAAGCCAATTTTTGAGTCTTTTTTGTGACTGTCTCCCCTTTATCGCAATTGCCTGCATTGTGCCACAATTGATGGAAGTTTTCTGCAATCATCCCTTTTATTGCCGCACTTGACCTATTTATTACCGTAGTCAGTGATAGATTACTGCAATCAACCTATCACTTTACCGCAATCGGTGGAGGTTTTCCACACTTGACCAAAGACTTTAAAACACATGTTTTACCTAAAAAACTTGAAAATACTCTTCATTCTATGTAAAAGATCAGTGTCTATCCCAGGAAAACATGAAGAACATTGTGTGAAAATCTAAACTTTAAACATCATCCATTCTTTGAAAGAATGATTATCGTCCAAGCATTGTTAGTTCAAAAGTTCAGACTTGAAATATCTTGATCTTGTTATCTCAAATCATCATATCTCTATGAGTGACTTTGTACCAGGAAATAGTCGACAATCCTATTCTTACATCATCAAATCTTTGAGATCAAGATTAATTAACATATGTCCTTAGAATTACCCTTGTCGAAAAATAACTCAAACTCTCCTAGAAAGGTTATCCTTTTCTAATTTCTTTATATAACTTGTTTTAGTCACAAAATTTGGACCACACTATGTCTCACACACCTTATGGAGGGCCTTACACAAGTTTGAAGGCTAAATCTCAACCTGATGAGTCTTATGTCAACAGATTTCCCCCTTGAGAACAAGAGCGAGAGGATGACCCTTTTAGAAATACAAGTTATGCACTTTTCATTGAGAATCCCCATAGACCAACATTGTTCCATGATGTCACATAGGAGGAGCTTGAAGACATAGAGAAAGATGCCTATTCTGCACAAGTTGTTGACGCTGTTGTAGAGAGGAATCATGAATGTTTCTTAGCCATGTTGATAAAAAAGGGATTCAAACTCCTCACTGAATTAAATGTGTCAACCATATGGCCTGAAAACCATCTCACAGGTCAAAACACTAACTAAACCTCTCAAACAAAACCTGTAATATCTCAAATATTCCCATCCTTGACAACAAGGACATCAACATAGACTGTGTCTAATAAGACTAGCTCCGCAAATCAAGGAAGCACATATTCTACGCAAAGCATGACAAGCTCCTAACTAAGTGCACCCATGGTCACTAGTGTGCCTCAACCCTCAGCCTCATGGCCTTTTTAGTCAAGCTCTCATGCTATGTCCTCAATCCCACCAACAAGAAGCAACCCTTTTGCGACTGTTCCACTACTATAGGCAGTCCCTACTATCCTTGGGCTCAATAGATCATTCCCATAGGGATCCATCTTGGCGGGTCCAAATTTCAGTCAATGCCCACCAAAGGTTATAAATTTTCTCATATAGGGACCACAAAAACCCCAGCAACGACAACCTCAACCCCAGTAGCAACAATCCTAGCTTCAGTAGCAATAAAAACCTGAACCCTAGCAGCAACAATTCAAACTTTAGAAACAACAAACCCAATCACAACCCCAACAACAAACACAATAGAATCAACCTTGGGCCAATCACATGCCCCAGTATCAAAATCACATGTTAGGGAACCAATATGAAGTCCCAAGGACTAGATCATATGTCCCAACTCAAGGGACACAGAGGTGCAGTCTCATACATACTACACCACAGAGGTACAATGTCACAAATAGTCCTCAGTCTCAGATGGACATACTAATCCAACAAGTGCAGAGTCTTCAAACCCAAATGATGGAAATACAAAATCAAGGGAAAAAAAATCCTACACCACAGAGGATTTATACCCTTACCCCTTTGATCATTATTTACACATGTCTCTATTTCCCACTCACTTCTCGGTACCAAAATTTGACAAATACAGGGGCAACACAAACCCCGTTGAACATATCCAAGAATTCTTTGCTAGTTCCATCGAGGTTGCACATGATGAGAAATACTTAATGCAAATATTCCCACAAAGCTTAGCTGGACCAACAATAAAATGGTTCTCCCACTTACCTCACAACATTCTGTCTTGGGGTGAATTGGCTGAAAAGTTGATTTCTCACTTCCATTACAACATTGAGCGCAAGGTCAACATCAAGGACCTTTGTAACATCAAAAAAAAAGATGGAGAGTCCTTTGTAAAATTCCTACAAAGATGGAGGAATACTATAAAGAGAATCACATATGACGTGTCTGAGAAAGACCTCATAGTCATGTTTGTTGACAATCTGATTCCAGATATGTCATTTACAACATAATTGCAACTAGCTCCAAACTTCAAGCAACTCATCGAATGAGGAGTTCGCTATGAGAAAAACTTGGTCAAATGAGGTATCCTTGTAGATCCTATCCAAATGAACACATACACGATTCCAATGGATAAAGCTAAATGGTGCAATAAAAACAAAAATGTCACCAGTGATGGCGTCATTGATATGAAAATGGTCAACTACGCCCAACCAAAAGTGTCATTGCAAGGAGCACCTACGGCTAACCAAAAAATCATGGTTCCCACTCCATAATAACACACTCAAAACCAACCACCCCTATCCAAGAAACCATTGTGTCAAACAACTAACCACAGGCACAACACCCACCACGGTTTCTGTTTCTAAAATGAGATTCCACACCATTAGGAGAGTCGATAGAATTAGCCTTAAGAAAGATAACTCAATCCAACAATATCACTCTTCTCAAAATCAGAGAATATGAACATGGCACAATCAAACCAAATTGGTACAATGATAATGATTTCTATGAATTCATTGAGTGAAGGGACACAAAACACCAAACTATTATCGATTGAAAAATGCCATCCAAGATCTGATTAGCACAGGGGTCATCGACATCACCAACACCCAAATAGAAGGCACCACTGATCATACAATATTCAATGACACATTCCATGATCACAATAAAGGGAAATCCTCTGGGTCTGGTGGATAGTCAAAACTGGTAAACTATACCTATGCCAATAGTGACAACACTATCAACTACATAAATCCTTCAGATAGCCAGGTGGCTACCATTACTATTAGAGACAAAGGTGCTAAATGTGATGTAACTATGCATTGTACAAAAGTTGTCTTGCAAGGAGTTCCTTCCTCATTTGTTGTACCAGTCAACCCTCCTACAAAATTAGATCCACAGAAAAGCCTCGTGGATTAACTAAAGAGCATGCCTGCCCAAATATTCATGTTTGACCTTTTACACATATCCCCACAACACAAGAAAGCACTTGACCAAGCACTTCAAAAAGAAGTTGTCCCAAGGGACATAACCCCTGAGAGCTTTCAAAAAATAGTGAACCACATAGAAGCCAACAAGCATGCAACCTTCATAGACCATGATGTGCCACCGCACAAGCTTCTACACAATGACCCATTGCACTTTATCGTCCAGGTTCCAAAATATTCAATCCAAAGAGTCCTCATTGATGGTGGGGCTGGATTAAACATTCATACTTTGAAGGTAATCAAGCACTTAGGCTACTCTGAATACAATATTGATGTCACAAGGAGGATCAATAGCAGGGCCTATGATGAAGAAGAGAGATCATCCAAAGGTATTATCATACTACCAGTCCGGATAGGCCTAGTTGTCAAGAAAAATCCCTTCCAGATTGAATTGGGATACAACATGTTACTGAGAAGACCATGGATCTATGAGATGTAAGTTGTACCCTCCACATATCATCAATGCATCAAGTTCCCACACCAGGGGACATAAATCATTATTGAAGGAGATCCAAACCCGTTCCAATACTGCAACGCTATCAAAAGAAGTACTGACAACCAGGTCCCATCAAATGAAGAGGCAAGCATCTCTTCCACCTTGAATTTAATTCCCAAGGATGTCATGAGAAGAGAACATAAAATATCTATTACTGATAAAGGATGTGGTAAATACAACTATGAGGAAGCTTTCACTATCACCAACATGCCTCAGAGCCCAAGGTCATATGGCATGCCACAAACAGTGACCACAACAGAAACTTTGGAACTTGTTTTGTTCAGGTGTCGACCCACCACCTTTGTCAAGTGGGGATACATTGCAGAATAAAAACCATTTGATCAGATATTAACACATGGTTGTATCAAGGCCCACAAGACACACTTCAAGCACCCATACCTGTGTCAACATATGGGGCTGGATATACAATGCTGCAAAGATTTGGGTATGATGGTACGAATGGTCTGGGGGCAAGACAAAAAGGATTAATGGAACTATCTTTACCACCAACCTAGATAAATAAGAGAGATTTAGGCTATGAGAAAAATAGAACCTGTCCTACCACCCAAGACATACCCATTGATCAAGAAAAAGTAGCAGAGTTACACCGGGGGAAAAACCCAAAACATGCTTTGATAAACAATATCCTACAATAGTTATTGCCATATGAAGTGGGAACCTCTTACTCCTAATTAACCCTCAACCAAGTGATCCATGATAATGAGGAAAGTGAGACATCCGATGAGTGTTCTATAGAAAATAACTCCCACGAGTACGAGTGGAGATCCATCCACAACTTTGAACCATCAATCATAGACTATTCCCCTCGATCAGTTAGCACTCTACACCTTGAGGACATGTTCAACCAATTAACCATAGAGGACCAGCCATGCATCGATAAGCATATCTATACCAATTCCCTAGGTGGTGCATCCACATCACATTCCCAATTTGTCAGAACCATCATAGGTGTCCCATTCAACCAAACATAGTCATCCCACCTAGAGGACCTATGTCTAGTACACCCAGAACTAATAGAATGGGATCAACAAGGACAACCTAATATAGATCTCTTTGAAAAGGATGAGGCTATCACAGAATTCATGGGACTCAGAGAAGGAAAGCCATCAGGGGACCCTAGTTTCTCTATTAACTTGGACAGATCAACATATTTTGGGGAGGAAGCACCTCTTTCTAGTAAAATAAGCAAAGTAAAAAGAAAAAAAGAATCGCCAGTAAATGAAAACCGCAAGGCACTTACTGACACAAAAAATGACAAAAAGACAAAACAAGACGTATCTTCTAGTGAAAACCTCACTAAGGTGCTACAAGATGGAAAGCAGGAACTCCTCCCCTTGATAGAGGAAAAGTAAGCATTGCTAGTGGAAGAAACAAAAGAAGTCAACTTGGGTGATGACAAGAATCCAAAGAACATCTACTTGGAAAATCACTCACTCTAGAGGAATGAGAGAAATTCATTAGCTTCTTCAAGGAAAGGCAAATAAACTTTTCATGGTCCTACTCCGACATGCCAGGCCTAGATCCAGAGCTTGTGTTATATCACCTTCCATTGTTACCCAACACCAAACCGGTCAAACATAAGCTGAGAAAGATGCACCCACATGTTGTATTATGAGTCAAAGTAGAGCTGAGGAAAATCCTAGATTCTAGATTTATCCAACCAATCCCATATGTAGACTGGATATCTAATTTGGTACCAGTAACTAAGCATAGTGGTCAAATCCACATCTGCAAAAATTTTAGAGATCTAAACAAATCTTGTCCCAAGGATGAATTTCTTTTACCAAACATCAACATGATAGTAGATCTCACAGTAGGACATCAAATGCTATCACTCATGGATGGATTTTTAGGATATAATCCGATAAGGATTGCACTAGAAGACCAACACAAAATAGATTTCATGTGTGCATGGGGCACTTACTATTGGAACGTCATGTCATTCGGTCTAAAAAATGTAGGAGCAACATATCAAAGCATGAAAACCATCTTCCATGATCTCATTCACAAAATAATGGAGGACTAGGTTGAAAACATACTTTCCAAGTCGATGCTCAGAATAGATCATCTACAAATGTTGGGACCCATATTTGACAGAATGCAAGAGTACAAGGTCTAGTTAAATCCAAAAATGTGTGTTTTTGGAGTCACCGTAGGGAAGCTATTGGGATTCATTGTGCCACATCGAGGCATAGAGGTAGACCTAGAAAAATTCAAACCAATACTCAACATGCCACCACCAAATAACCTAAGGAAACTAAGGAGTTTACCGGGTAGGCTCCAATCCATTAGGCACTTCATAGCACAACTAGCAGACAAGTGCCATCCATTCCAACATCTAATACAAAAGGATGTGACATTTATATGGATAGAATAATGTGAACAAGTGTTCCAAATATTCAAGGACTATCTACTCAAATCTGCCATATTGGTGCCACCTGTTCAAGGTAGGCCATTACTTCTATACATCTCAACAACTGAGTCAGCACTAGAAGTGCTTTTAGCACAACATGATGACACAGGAAAGGAAAGAGCTATCTACTATCTCAGTGGAACCTTGGTAGGCTATGAGATCAACTATTTCCAATTGAGAAATCATGCCTAATAGTATTATTTTATTTCAAGAAGTTGAGGCATTACATGTTGAGCCATCAAACCAATCTGATAGCGCACATTGATCCCTTGAAGTATCTACTAAGCAAAGAAGCACTCACCAGATGACTCGCGAAGTAGGTGATGATCCTAAGCAAATTTGACATAGAATATAGAGACATAAAAATTATCAAAGGGAAAGTGAATGCAGATCAACTAGCAGAGGCACATATTCTAGATCATTAGCCTATCATATCTGACTTACCAGATGAGTCTATTCTAACACTATAACCGGAAATAGAAATATGACAACTATACTTTGATGCATCATGCACAAACCATGGTGCAGGACCATGAATAGTACTCATCACACCAAACAATGATGCCATTCCCAAATCCTTCAGAATCAAATTTCCATGCACAAATAACATATCCAAGTACGAAGCTCTAGTCATCAAAGTAAAGACAACAATACAGTGGAGAATCAAGAATCTCAAAGTCTATGAAGATTCATAGTTGGTCATTAGCCAAGTAAACAATGAATATATGACAAAAGATGAGAAAGTAATACCATAGAGAGAGCAGATGGATAGGTTGTGCGCTAATTTCCATTTCATCACCTTCGAGAAAGTACCAAGAGCTCAAAACAAAGCTGCAGATGCAATGGCTACCATAGCATCCTTAATGTATATTCCAGGCAACGAAACTAGATTCCAGTTTTTGGTAGAGAAACTCATGATGCCATCCCATCAAGCACCAGTCATAGAATCAACGTGTGTCCTTGTTGGTCCTGAAACCCCATGGTACCATGATGTGTACAATTGCCTCCAAAGTAGTGTCTTACCTCCCAACTTGTCAAGGAACCAAAAGAAGTACCTCATGCGCCAAGTCTCTAGATACACCCTTATCGCTACTACTCTATATAGAAGAAGTCTAGATGGAATGCTATTATGATGTCTCACTTACATGAAATCCTAGAGAGATTTGTATGAGGTACATGAAGGAATTTGTGTAACCCATGTAGGTGGAAATAGTTTAGCAAAGAAGATCATCCGCATGGGATACTAATGACCCACAATAGAGACAAATGCAAACAAGTATGTGCAAAGGTGTAGGAAATGTTAGATTCATGGAGACCTCATCCATACACCATCCCAAGAACTTAATCCTATCACTTCACCATGGTTGTTTTCTATGTGGGGATTTGACCTAGTGGGCAAGATTACACCATCCTCATCTAATGGCCATAAGTACATCATAACAAAAAAAAAGTACTTCACTAAATGGGTGGAAGAAATTCCTCTAACCTACATCACTGGAAAGAATATCTCCATGTTCATACTCAACAACATCATCTGTCAGTATGGATTTCCTCAAACCATCCTGACAGATCACGATACACCTTTCCAAAATAAAGATGTTGAAGATCTTTGTGAATAGTTCCAAATCAAACAAGGTTTCTCTTCGTTCTAATATCCATAAGGGAATGTCAAGCTGAAGAAACAAACAAAACCATACTAAAAATATTGAAGAAAATAGTTAATGAATCAGGGCGAGACTGGCATTTACAACTTAGTCCAGCACTATGGGCATACCTAACTAGTGTGAGAACACCTTAGGAGCCACTCCTTTCTCACTAGTATATGGATCAGAGGTAGTCCTACCCCTTGAAGTGGAAATCCCATCCCTGAGAATATCATTGAAAAACCTAATTTTAGATGAATACTACAGAGTAGAAAGGCTCAGTGAACTATATCTATTAGACGAAAGAAGACAAAATACATTCAACCATTTACAAGGCTATTAGAATCACCTTAGAAGGAACTATCACAAGAAGGAGAGGCCACAAACCTTTGAGGTAGGAGACCTAGTCCTTATGGAGAATCAAAAGAATGAAGAAGAGAGAGTGAAACCAGGAAAGTTTGAGCCTAACTGGCTAGGACCTTATGTCATTTTCACATCTAACAATAGTGGGGCATACCAACTGGAAACACCAGAAGGATATCAGCTCCTAGGATAATAAATAGCATGTACCTCAAGAGGTTCTATGCTTGAGGTCTCAATGGTTAAGGCACCTATCTACAATTCCAGAAAATACCAAAAAAATCAAAAAGTACAAAAGGTTACCTTAGTGAAAACCTGGCAAACAGGCGCCTTGGCGAAAAAAAAAATCAAAAAGAAAGAAAAAAATTAAAGAGAAATAGAATCACCAAGGCACCTATTTTCCAGTCAGTCGGTCAGATGTCAGTCTATATTTTGTGGTTACGTTCTTACGCTACTCCACAATCCACCACGTGAGGAGAGTAGCTATGATGGATCATGACTTATTTTCTTTGATTGCTATTTGTGGAATGTTTCATTTTTATTATGGGGAAATGATGATTTAGGATAAATGCGGTAGGCTCTATCACTTATCTAGAAGCCACGCAGTTCCACAATTTGAGCTTAACCCTGGGAAAGAGAAAAACCTTTTTCTGTTATCATCTTGTTTGTAACCAATAGAATCATAGTGGTATCTAGATGGTCTGAGATCTGGGTGCATTGGATTTCTATCTTGGTTTTAAATTTATTTTCAAAATCAAGAGATCATAGCGGTATCCAGATGGTCTAAGATCTGGGTGCATTTTATTTCTAGCTTGGTTTTAACTTTCTTTTCAAAATCAAAAGATCATAGCGGTATCCAGATGGTCTGAGATCTGGGTGCATTGGATTTCTATCTTTTTTTTTTTTTTCAGATTGTTCAGAGAGCATAAAAATATCTAGATAGTCAATATCTAGGTGCATTTGGCTCTCTTTCTTTTCAAAATAGAGATCATAGAGGTATCCAGATGGTCAATAGCTGGGTGCATTTGGATCTCTTTCTTTTCAAATCAGGGAACATAGCTGTATCTAGATGGTCAATATTTGGGTGCACTTAGTTCTCTTTCTATTCAATCTCTCTACTCCTTTAGGTTATCAAGAGATCATAGTGGTATCAAGATGAGAAATATCTAGGTGAATTAGATGCTCTTCAAATTTTTATAATAAGATGCAATGATGAAAAAAATTGGAAACACGACAATGACTTGGGCCACCCAACCTTTCTATCAATTCATATCTATCAATTGCCACCCATCCTATCTATCAATTCATATCCATCAATTAGTTCCAGAGAAAAATTTCCAATGACTTTCTTCTAACTAACACATGCATTACTCATATATTTTGGGCATAGTAGATTACATTCATCCATTTATGTGCAATAGAAAACAAAAGAAAATAAAGCATCTGCATACATAGTAATCATAATCAAGTGCATTCATAAAACATCTCATATACACATGCATATCATAAAGCACCATCCTGCATTCACATGTCAGTAACTAGGAAATTAAATCATACATCTAAGTGTTTGCATTATAGAATAACAATACATAAAAATGTCACCATATAATCATCATCATGTACAAACATACATATAGAAAGTAAACCAATGCACATTATATAGAATCAATAACTACATCTCATATAAATCTCAATATCCGAGTACAATGAATAGTCACAAGTTAGAAAAAAAGAAGGTGATTGATACAAATGTCATAAATATCAGTATTTCAAGATACATAATTGGTACAGAATCAGATATCAGTGGTACATCACTATAAAAATGGTACAAGATGATACAAAAAATGAACATGATAAAAAAGAACTACCCCCACCCTCACCACCAGGTGGATGAGGGGGTGGCATATTAGATGCAGGCCTCTGCTATGGACCAGGAGCTCTAATGCCAATGCTCTAAGACCTCTAGGCCCTACTCGACCTCTATGATGTTGTGTAGCTAGGAAATTTTTGTGCTACAAGAGAAACCACCTCATAGTGACAATGCCAGTACTTGATCTCTCTCCCAACCTCCCGACCTGATATCCAAATATGATCATGGGCATCTCTAAAAGAAAGGTCATGTACACTATCCAAGAAGGCTCTCTCTCTCTCTCTCTCTCTCTCTCTCTCTCTCTCTCTCTTCCACACCAGTATCCCTAGCCTCCACTACTATGACCCTATGCTCTACTACAGTAGCCCTAGCCTCAACTATTGTGACCCTACTCTCCAATGTCGTAGCATTTGCATCAGCGGAAACCAACCTCGCTTAAAGATAAAAAAATGTTCTATGTGAGTCTCTCCATCTTTGATGGATCAAAATCCATCCCACCCATGGATACATCCATGTCCCCCTCCTCAACCCTATCCCTAAGACCCTCATCTCCTCTCCCATGCACAACCCATGAGTCCTCACTGCTCTCACTGCCGCTCATATTGCTTCTAGTACTGCTGCTCCTAGTAGAAGAGCTGGAGCTTGCCTCCTCAACATCAACATCCTCAATATATACATCCTCCTCCACTATCCTATCCTCCTCCCTCGGTACCAACACAAAAACATTGCAAGGAGGCACTCTTCAGACCAAATGAGGTTCCTCCTCCTCCTCAAGGAACACACACAACACAACCCGCCTACCACTACGATGTCCACCCTTGGTCCTCACCCTACCACCAGAACTGCCAAGCCTAGGACCATCTCCATCATCCCCATCCCTCCCCTATCCTCCATCTTGGCCATCATCATGACCTCCACCCCACCTCTGACGTTGCCTCCTCATAATAGTACCAACCACAGGGAAAGACACATCAGTCAATCGATCTAGATGAGACTATTGCTACCAGGCATCATACTATAGATTCATGCCTACAATGAGAGAAAGTTCACACATCATTATCATATAAATGATAAGAATAAATGACTAATCAAAAGATGCTACATCTAAATAAAGCGAAAAATAGAGATAACATCAAGTAGGGGAAAAATCAAAATACATACAAGCATCAACACTGGCTGATCGCCAAGTCCATGCTACACGAAGCAAGCCCATGAACTCTATCCTTGAAACATCTAGAGGGATGATAACACCCCACAAAGTCATATCCCTCTATTGATGAGAAAAATAAGCATATGAATCAGAGACATCCTGTCTCTCACCGAACTGCCACAACACCTTATCGATGTTGTGGAAATCAATCATATGGATATGTCAACTAAAATGCCCAATTAAGAATCTCCTCTGTCGACAAAAGGGAAGATGTGCATCCTCCCCATCCTACACTGGATAGTCCTTTTAAGGTCTCCAAATGAAGTACAACATGATATCAAGCTGCTACAGCCAATACATCAGATGTCCCATATGGGACTAAACAATAGCACCATCATACATAAAAACATATGATCTCCCCAGAGGAAGATCATGGGTGCCTACATGCCTACACACCACAATATGCTCCCACACCCAGATTTGTAGGAGAGTCACTCTACAACCAAGCTATTTACCTCCAAGGTAAGCCCCATAGAACATGTGGAAATACATATGGGCTAACATGCAAGGACCCCATGCATATAAGGTATGGTCTCTCATCGTACCCTGAAGATAAGCACCAAATTCAACATAGAACCCATGCTTCCGACGATCGGGACACAAGATCCCACATATCAGACTACCTAATAGAGTAGACAACCTGTCTAAACCCATGCCAAACCTAGCCCATGGGATATCAAATGGGTCAGACATGCCAAGCTGATCCTAAGGCAAACCAGATAACTCAGACAGAGTAGTAATACCAATGCCTTAATCTTACTCTATAAGGGTGCCCTAAATGATAATCTGAAGGATGCGATAGACATCCTCCAAAGTGATTGTTCACTCACCAGATAGTAATTGAAAGGTGAACGTATCTGAATGCCATCTCTCTAAGAGAGCAGAGATCGGACCCCTATTGGTCATGATCTCGAGAATATAGCAAACCCAGTACAGACCTAACTACCTCAAGACATCCCTCTCTACCTCAGATAACTGAAAGCGATATACTACCCCGACACGTCTCGACTCTCGGCAATGCAGAATAGTCCTGATGAACTGCAAAACAACAAAGAAGAAAAATGTCATTATCAGGACAAAAGAAGGATATCATACAAGTATAAATGCAAGCTAAAATTACAAACAAAGCAATTACGACATTCATTAAACAAATGCGGCACTTTTACACCATTTGTGGCAATCAATGAGAAATTGCGACATTTTACTGGAAAATGTGGTATTAAACCCAAAATTTGTGGTACACTTATCGATTGCAGCACACAATCAGCAATTGTGACACCTAAACCACAATTGCAACAAACATGCGGCCTATTGCGGCAAGCATAGGAAATTTTCAAGAGACCAAGTTTTTTCAAATGTAATAAATGAGAGCATTAATGAAAAAAGGACAAAGCAACTCACTGGACATCCTACACTAGTGAGATGATGAAAATTCTAGACCCGATCAGAAATGTGCATGACCCCAGGAATACCCACCATAGCTCAATAAACAACAAAAAGTTGAGAAAATTGAAGACAAAACTCACCCGATGATCCAGAGCTCCAAGAGTGCAAAGTGACAAATGAAGGGCTCTCCAAGTTATTAATAAGGCTTTATAAAAACCCTAATTCCTCCTGGACCTCAAAATTACTGTGCCGAGCCCCAGAAACTATAATAGTCTGTATCATGAGCATATTCAACAATTTTAAAAAACAACCAGATACCCAGATTACCAATTTACAATTTCAACAAATTAACACTCACGTCATGACTTTTCACTCAAATGTTTTGAGGGGGCATAAATACACCTGCTATCACCAGGGAAAGATGGGACAAGATCAAAACAGAAAATCTTTGACAGACTGCGACAAGCCACAATGCATTAAAGAGGGGCAAATGTAGACACCCAAAAATGGACAGACTTGCGACTTTACATTAAAAAAACTAATTTTCATCTATTAATTAATGGTTTTTTAATCATTAATTAATCATCTATTTCATTCTAAAATCTATTCCCCAAATCATCTAATCAAACCCCCAAAATTAATTAAATATTTAATTTAATTTAATTAATTGACCTTAATTGATTAAACTCTATTAATTAATTAAATTTAATTTCCTAGAGTTTAAATTCAAATATTTAAACTTACTAATTAATTATTCTAATTAAATTAATTTAATTTCATTCAACAATTCAATTTTTAATCCAAAAAGAATTCAATTGTCTCACATGTTGAATACTTTAATTTTAAAAATAAATTAAATATACAATTAAATCCTTTCTTGGTGTTCAAAAAGATAACTCTTAATCACATTTTTGATTACATGGGTCTCTCCACCCACCTCTTAAGTTTAGAAAGGTAACTCCAAATTACCTCTTCAGTTCTAAAGGTAACTCAAAATTAGCTCTTCAGTTAACCAAAATCTATCTCCTCTCTCCCAGTTGAAGAGGTGGAGTTTACTGATGGCTTCTCCAGTTCGCTTTGATCCCAACCATTCATCCTCCTATCTCTGGGATTGATCTCAACCGTTCATATCATTCTCATTTTCTATATAAAAAATACTTCATAACCATTTGAAGGATCCAAGATTTCAAGCTCCTATGTGCCATTACTCTGTCAGATTAGTTCAAGCATCAAGCCATCTTGCGATCACACATATTTGATATCATATTATCGACGCTCCCAAGTCATAGACACCGCCCACACCAATACTGAGCATCACACAAACAACATTTTAGAAGGAGTAGAGAGAGACAATAGAATATTTGAGCATTGTTGGTTTACAGTCATTTGTGTACCTCCTTTATTGCTTGTTATTTTATTGATTCATAGTTTTGTTATTTAGTAGTTATTCTATTGATTTCCCCCTTTGCAAATCAATGCTACTAACCCCCCTCATAATTGAGAAGTACAGATCTCGATCCATGCATACAATAAGTACTTTGCAAAATAACATTTGATCAAAAGTTTCCTTAAAGTTGATCTTTTCTGAATCTAGTAATTTGTTCCAAGATTTGTGTAAGTGTTGCATAGATAAGATGTGTCCATGTAGAACCAATTTTGTTCATTCCAAATTATTTAAAGTTTTCAATTCTTTTTAATTTTGTATTGTCTCTACATTTCTCACATGTTGTTGCATGAGATCCATAGTGGGAGCTAGATAGGCATGCAACTCCATAATTGATAATATTATGTTGTCTTGCTCTGCTTGCAACATCTTCATATTTTTTGAAATCATCTTCACCTTAGCAGTGTATGCTGAAACTAAAGTGGTTAAAGGATGAAATTTTGTAATTAAATCATCAAGTTTCTATTGGAAATATTGTCTCTTCTTCTCTAGTTTTAGTGAAAAGGATGTAACTTTGGAAATTTTTACAAAAATATTTCCATTCTCTTATAGATTCTCCTTCATTTTATTCACTAGAATTGCAAGTGACTCCTTTTTCACTATTATGGTCTCTTTCAACTTTTCAGCTTGATGTATCCCATATCCTTTCATTGCTAAATCCATAGTTTCACTCTCCAGGTTAGGTACTTTATAAAAAAAACCTTGACAAATATACCCAATTGATCAAAAGGATTATCTTTTCTTCCATATCTCACATTAGGTACTAAATTCTTGATTATGTTTCTGGCTCCTTTAAGTATTCTGACCTTCTTTTTCTTTTCCCTCAACTTGTTCCTTTTAGCTTTCTCCCTGAGTGTATTTGAAATTTTGAATAGATCTTTGGGGCTCATCTGAGTAATATTAAAAGTTGTTTGCATCTCTTGTTCTTCAAATTATTCTTCATCTTCCTCTGAACTATTAGTGTCATTTGTTTTTCTCTTCTTTACTGTTCTACCCTCACTGGTTAGATCTTGTTTTCTCTTTATTGAAAGTACATCTCCATTCTTCTTATGATTTGTCTCTTTCTCGACAATATTTTTTGGAACATCAGATATAACATTATCTATTACTTCATTCATTTCTTTAGTTTTGTGCTCTTGTGTTTTTCTTTCCTCTTCAACCAATTTGACTTCAGCAAAAATTTTGAACTTCACAAACTTTGTCAATAAATCCAGTCCCATTTCTTACTGATTGATTATCTCCAATAAGAATTCTTGTAACTCTATTCTTTGTCTTAGATTCTTCTCTCATTATTTAAACAATCCACTTTATCTGTTCAATAGATAATTTAGGTTGTAAAAGTGCAAGTTCTTGTTCCACCATTACTCTGTCAATCTTCAGAGCTTCTCTCCATCCTTTATTGATTACATTAAACAATTCTTTAGGTATAACTTTGTAAAGCTTACTAGGTGAATTGAAAAAAGTGTCTAAATTTTCTATAATTGCATATGCAATCTTCCTTTTCTCTTCATTTTCAAACTTGTCAAAATGAGTCCATACTCCTATCATATTTCCATGCTCTTTGATGTCAAAAAAAATATTCTTAAGAATGATAGAGTTGTCAATTTTATCAGTTTCTACAGTAGTAGAATTTTTCTCAGACTCTTGTCTGAGATTTTTTCCTTCAGCCTTTTCTTTACTTTCCTTCTTAATTTTTGACTCTTTGTATCCCGATGTCATTTCTTTCTTCCTTTTGTAAGTTCTCTGAACAATATCTGATGTCTTTTTATCTTTGTTATCCTTAGTAGAAGTAGTGGAAGCAGATGTAGATTGTTTCAGTACTGAAATCCTTGTAACTATCTAAGGTGTAACCTTTTCTACTTCAATTCAAGTATCGTTAACTTCCGTAGAAGATATGCCTTCTTCCTCACCATTTTATTTCTAAGTCTTTTCATAATTTCAGATGTAATACCACTCATCTTGGCTAAATTGTCAACTTGTTTTCTAATCATTCTTTGGATTACCGATGCTTTTAACTCATTGTAGACTTTTAATGACTACTCTTCATAAGTTCCAAACCTAGGTGATGAAGTATCAATTGGTTTATATAATAAAACATCAGCATGAATAATGACTAGGCCACCATCAACTTCATAACCCATAGAAGGTATCCAACATGTTCTAGGTTGAACTTCTTGCAAGATGCAAGTATCTGTATCTACTAAAAAATAGATATCATCTTTATACTTCTTAAAAATACTAGTTGTGATTCTCTCTCTTAGGTACATTTTACTTTGAAAATATTTGAAGTAACCCCACATAACTGAATCAAAAAATTTTCCTAAAGTCCTTATGCATTGTTTAATCTGCATTACTACCTGTCTATCCTTTGACCATGTAATAGAACCTATTCAAGGAAAATGATTTTGCATATAAAAGAACATACATACCAGTGGTGATCCATATTTGAATGATTGCTTCTTATCTTTATTTATCTTCTCTATGTTCAAGAATAATTGACTCCTCAACATCTCACAAAGATCATATTTTTCATCTTCCTTCACCATTCTATATGCAGCATGAATAGCTCCACCAGGTACACTATTCAATTGACTAGATTGATATACTCTTTAACCTATCCCCATTGAAGCGAATCTCACTTCCTTGTCAGTTGTATCCTTGATAGTAATGGCTCTGTGATTATTTCTATATTTGGTTAGATGAGTAACGAAATTTGCAGTAATAGTTCATAGAGTAGGGGTTTCGCTAGTTGCACAAAATCCAGTAAATCTATGGATTAACTCCTTTGATATATTGAGATACTTATCTAGCCAAATAAATTGATCATGTACTCTACTCAAAACACATCTTATCCATTCTAGATTAAATTCATGAGGTATCTCAACAACGTAGGAAAAACCTTTTTGAACTAGATGCATGTGCTCATATTTTACCTTTACACCATCGCTTAGCTTAAGAAATTCATTTTAGATGTCATTAGTTACCAATTATTCCAATTTTCAATGAATGAACAAATGAATATCTTCAGGTGGAAATACACCATAGGGTATCAAATATAGGGCACCCATTGGATCATTTTTGTTTGCCTTCATTGGGTGTAACTTGAATATGGGTCTTGGCTCATCAGTGATGTCTACCAAAATTGGGGTATCCATGATATTAACAATTAATCAATAGAAATAATGATTCCTATAAGTATATTCTTAGTTCAAGCTATAACCTTAACTCTATCAATTAGAGCCTCCTGCGTGAAATATTAGTCCACAAACACAAATAGTTCTCTCTATGGAATGCAACCAAAAGTTCTCTAGTAAACTTCCTTAGAATGTAAAGTGATAAATGAGTTTACTTTCTCATATATATAACATTTGAGAATGTAGTGATCCATATTTGAATGATTTCTTCTTATCTTTCTTGATCTTCTCCATGTTCACAAATAATTGACTCCTCAACGTCTCACAAAGATCATATTTTGCATCTTCCTTCACCATTCTGTATGCAGCATGAATAGCTACACTAGGTACACTATTCAATCGACTAGATTGATATACTCTTTAACCTATCACCATTGAAGAGAATCTCACTTCCTTGTTAGTTATATCCTTGATAGTCATGGCTTTTTTATTATGTTTGGATTTGGTTAGACAAGTAAAAAAATTTGCACTAATAAATTGTAGAGTAGGGGTTTCACTGGTTGCACAAAATCCAGTAAATCTATGGATTAACTCCTTTGATATCTTGAGAGGCTTATCTAGCCAAATAAATTGATCATGTACTCTACTCAAAACATATCTTATCCATTCTAGATGAAATTCATGAGGTATCTCAACAACGTAAGAAAAACCTTTTTGAACCAGATGCATGTGCTCATATTTTACCTTCACACCATCAATTAGCTTAAGAAATTCATTTTAGATGTCATTAGTTACCAATTATTCCAATTTTCAATGAATGAAAAAATGAATATCTTCAGGTAGAAATACACCATAGGGTATCAAAGATAGGGAACCCATTGGATCATGTTCATTTTCCTTCATCAGGTGTAACTTGAATACGGGTCCTAGCTCATCAATGATGTCTACCAAAATTGGGGTATCCATGATATTAACAATTAATCAACAAAAATAATGATTCCTGTAAGTATATTCTTAGTTCAAGCTATAACCTTGACTCTATTGGTTAGAGCCTCCCGTGTGAAATATTATTCAACAAACACAAATAGTTCTCTATATAGAATGTAACCAAACGTTCTCTAGTAAAATTTCTTAGAATGCAAAGTGATAAACGAGTTTACTTTCTTATATATATAACATTCAAGAATGTAGTTGTTTGACATAATGGTCAAATAGTACTTTCCACTGACCATAATGGTTAAACATAACACTCGATATATGCACACAAACACTTGTATCTTCACTAACCATCATTAATTAAAAAATAGGCATCTCAGAATGCATATGAATCTTACCACTCATGAAGTTAGGGGATCAATAAATGATTGGAATTTAAGTGCTCCCCTTAAGTAAATATTACGCTTAGTTGACCGATGGATTCTCCACATTTCTTGGACTTGTGTATTTCTTATTTAATTATGATGAATTCAATTCTCCTTTCCTCACCCATGTCTTCTTCATATCATTCCTTATTTCATCAATGTTGATAGTTTCTTTTCCTTTGGCATTTTCATCATTGTTCACCGGTTGACTTCTATTAAACCTTCTTGCTCTACATTACCTAGAAAGATGACCAACCTTGTTAAAAACATAATAGACCATACCTATTGGACTCTAGGGACCTGAATTGTCTTTGTATGACCTCCATCTATAGTTCATAGATGTTTTCCATAGTTGAGACATTTAGAAAAAGTAACATCTGACCGGTTACCTTGATTGATAGGTCTTTGATTGTTGTAGTCATATGACCACTAGTTGTTTTTCCTCATCCCACACTCATTAGATTTATGCCAAAACTTATTGTAGTAGTAAAAAATACATGAAATTTTAGTTATCAGTTATGGCATAAGAGTTTTCAAATCTAGCAATAGAATCTCTAGGTTTGACATTTGGACCAATCAATTTAAACCATCATATATTAGCAATATGTCCTACCTTATGACAATTAAAACATACAGGTTTGTAATTTCTCTTGACATTATTTATTTTCACCTTGGGTGTTGACTTGCTTTCATCATTGATTTCCTTGGTGCCAGAAGATTCACCAGCTTCAAATTTTGTAACACCTAAACCTATTTTTCTCTGGATTCATCTTCTATTTTCCAAGTTGTTCATACAACTTAACATAAATCTTCCTGAATTTATCCAGTATATTATTTGCCAATTTCAACTCTTCTTTTATCATATCATTATCTTTCCTTATCCCTTCATTCTCTCTTTCAATATCAACTTTTTCTTCATCTGTACCATGTAAGTGTTCTTTCAATGTAGCAACCTCCCACTCTGATTTGATTAGTTGCTTGAAATTTTATGCTATGGTTTCATCTTTAACCTTTAGGGAATCTTTAGCAATTTTCTTGGCACTTTCACCAACCCTTCTTCTTCAATTTCTTCAACCATCCTGAAAGACTGACTTTCAAGTTCTGTTTTCAGATTTTCCACTTCACTCTTAAGTCCACTATTTCTATCCATCTAATCTGCAAGTGCTTCCTCATTTTATTCAAATAAAATATCTTCAGATAGATGTTCAATGTAGTCTTGAATTTCACTCAACTCCTTAGCAAGTTGTCTTCTCTTAGCAAGGAAATGCCTCAGCTTATCCTTCTGTTCATTGAAAATTTGGCTTGCATCCTCAAGTTTCTTCTCATACTTGTATCTATCCATATCAAGTTATAGGGATCTTTTCCTCAAGTTTTTAGACTTATCACCAAAATGAACTAAGCTTTGATACCAATTATTGGATAAATTGTGATTGAGAGGGGGGGGGGGGAATTGAATCAGTACAAATAGGTATTGACTCAATTCATCCACCAATCTCTTAAACCGCACTAGAAACTTATTAACCTTAAAGAATGTGAATGGAATAAGAAAATAACAATAAATAGTATCAAGCATCCACAACTTTAACACACAACACAAATATTTTTCACGTGGAAACTCTTGTCAGAGGGAAAAAACCATGGTGGGGATGACACCCACAAGCCGAATAACTCTAGTAAATGAATTTTCTCTGTTAGGAGTACAAAAATATCAGCTATGATCTACCTCTCTAGGGGATTTAAAACCTCAATAAAGAAGTCACCCTGTTAAAGGATTTAAAAATAAGAACTTGTTAGAGTCCACCTTGTTAGAGGATCTGACCTACTGTAACGGTTAGGTAACAACAATATTTTTGATTTATAGAATGGAACTGATTGCCCATCAAATTATTTTTAGCTCCATGTACTCCGCACCTTCAATATGAAATCATAAAACCTTTATCACCAAAAAACTTTTCAACCACAACAATACTTGTAACAACAACTCACAATTCTGTCTTCTAGTTCCTTAAATAAACAATTTCCACCACCTTAAGATTGATCTTCAAATTGATTTACCATGATAGAACCATGTATCCAATTGATAATACCAATGAGAAAAATTATTTAGCATGAGTGCGTTATGTTAAGATAAGATCTACAAGTTTATATCTCCAAGATAACTAACACATTTGTGCTTCTCCAATGTAATAATTTAAATATGTCTTAAACACTTACATAGATCATATATATACCAATATATTGGATGTATAACCTTTATTACACATCATCACATCATTAAAAAATTATCTCATATACTTTTCCACTCACCGATCTATAATCACCTGGCTGGTTGATCAAGAACATAAGAGTTCTACCTATCTTAGTGACTGTGATACTGAAACCTCTTTCACTGCTATTCAAAATAAGTTGTGACTAGAATCATAGATTCCTCATACCATATAAATATTGTGTCTCTGAGCACAACATTTGAATCTCTCCTTAACTCGACTGCTACCACAATACATTAATATTCTCCTTCTAAACATTAGTTAACATACATAGTTGAACTTCTAAACATTAGTTAACATACATAGTTGAACTTCTCTTTACCGATCATGTTCAATACTTATCGATCATTATAATCATGATATCTGAATATATTTCCATTAAGGACAACCAATTATGTATTCACTCATGACCGCTCTGCATATCATCTCCAAAACTATAGCATAATGCCAACAGAATTTTTAAACATGAGTTGTTATGTTAGGTGGAGCATAGGCGGATACACTAGGAATGGAGGTAGAGATAGACATAAAATTTGATAAGTAGCATTACATTATAAGGTCAAGTAAAAAATTATCTTCTCCAAAAACCAAGCTATTACAAGAACACTTAATACATATTAAGGAAAATAGAACTAGATATTTAATAATATTGTTACCACTAATATTAGGGAGTGAATATCTTATATAAGTATGAATTAATAATAGTTTTCCAACCACCTTGAGTTTTAATAAAATATTGATCATTCTTAATATAATTTTATAAATTTTGGACATCTATTTGAGGATCAAAAAGGAATTTATGTGGGTTTATTAGGAGGATGTCCTATATTTTTATGATAATAAATATTATTCAAAAATGTTAAATTGGGATGAGACTAGAAGCCTTATTGAGTAAGGTAGAGGAATGAACTATTTGGGTTAGCAACACAAATGGAAAGGGGCTTCTTCAAAATCCAACAAAAGTTTCCTCATGGGCTTCCCACTAGGCCCTAGGCTTGAGACTCATTTTGAGACATCTTAAACCTATTGTACTTCACCTTCTCAATGAAATTGGACATGCCTTACAATGTGAATAAAGGACATTGAACAATCCTTATGTGAAGGCTTTCAACCATTCATCAATACTTAGGTTTTATTCACTTTTTCATTCATTGTAATATCACTATCAAATCTATGTTCATAGGAAAATTATTATATATTACAAATCCTCAACCAAATCATAAAAAATGTCTATAGGACCTTCCAAAACACTCTCATCACCTTCTCCAAACTCCAAGAGGCCAAACTATGCCTTCATACATTCAAACTTGGCATTCAAAGTGTAGATAGTCTTATTTTATTTAGAAAATTAGGCAGGTACAGTCAACTAGAAGTAAGTGAAAACATCATTATGAAGCCCTGCAAACTTGGAATATGAAAGTAATATATATACCTTAATTTCCATAAATTTTAGTGATTTTTCACTAGTGGAAGGTTAAGTTATGCATTTATTCCCCTTTTTGGTTACCCTAGGTAGGGTTTTATCTTCACTAAAAATGTAATAACTTTCAAAATATTCAAAGAAATTTTATGAGACTAAAAGAAAATGAAAGAAAATTTACATTTTAACAAATCTCAATTGGTTTTATATCATAATATGGACCTCACATCCATACAAAGAAAAAGAGAAGTGACAAACATGATGAAATACACAGAAAATGATTTTTTCATTCATCAAACTTACAAAATCCAACTTCACAAACCCAAAATGCGAGTTGGAAGGTTGCATTTATAAATTTCCCAACCTATAAACTACTCCAATCATTCAACCAACCATTTTGTTAAAAAAAAAAAACTTTTTGATAACATTTGCAAAGTTGCCTGACAACTTTTGTGCAATGTGACAATATTTTTTTGCAACTTTTACAAGATTTGACCAATGGACCTAAAAATTTCCAAAAAAGTTCCATATGGTCCCAAATGGTCATATATTATCTTATTATACTAAAAAATACCTATACAACCTAGAACCAAAAAAGTGACAACTTTTCTTACTACAAGGCTCCTGATGCCCCTGCATCATACACCCAAGAGGAAGAAAAATCTCAAGTTCCACTTGAGTGCACATCTAAAAATATATATTAATAATTGAAAATATCATACTTAGATATCCATGTAGAATATTCCATGGGAATACCCCTCCATTTGACCAAGTACTGAAAATAGGTCTTGTTCCTTGTCTTCTTGAGTTCCCTTGTGTCCATAATGCACCCCAAATCCATAGGTCTGCTGGGTGGAAGGTCTTGGATCTACTATTAATCTAATAATTTTTGTGAACCTAGTCAATTACCTACAAAAAAATCCACTTTATAAGGTTACAAGTTAGCTACATTAAATATAGGATTAATACCAATATCACTTGGTAACTCAATCTCATATTCATTAGGGCCAAATTTATGAAAAACTCTACAAGGACCTATCTTCTTCATTTGAAAATTTGAGTATTTTCCCTTGGGAAATGTATTTTAATTGAGATAGGATAGAACCAAATATCCAACCTTTAAATTTACTTCCGTCCTATATGCATCAACCATTTTCTTGTATTTGTCAACACTTCTTTGTAGGCGATCCTTGACTTGTTGATGAATCTCCTTCATAGCCACAAATAATTTCTCACCCTCAACACTTTTCCAATCCGTTCCACTAATATAAATGAATTAAAAAACCCATCTAGGCTGCAAAAAATAAATAATTTCAATAAGACTCTTACAACACTTCTATTTATTGAATCATTGTATGCATACTCTGCTTGAGGAAAGATCAGATCTCATTGAGTAGAATTCACTTTGATTAGATACCTTAAGAGGTTTCCAAGGATCCTATTAACCACCCCATTCAACCCATTAATTTGAGGATGGTAGGTAGAAATTAAGTTAAGATTAGTACCAAGTTTCTTCCACAACATTCTCCAAAAGTGTCGAACAAACTTACTACATCTATCTGAAACAATACTCAACGGAAAACCACGAATCCTTACTAGTTCTTTAAAGACCAAACTTGCAATGTAAGATGCATCATTGGTGCTATTTTATGGGATGAAATGATCCATCTTTGAAAATCAGTCAACAACCACATAAATTGAATCAAATCCTCTATGTGTTCTTGGAAACCCCATTACAAAATCCATACTTATAGACTCCCAAGGCCTATTTGGAATTGGAATAGGTTGATAAAAACTTGTATTGGTACTATTTCCCTTAGCCCTTTGAAAAATAATATATTTCTCAACAGAATTACTTACATCCCCTTGCATCTTAGGCCAAAAATAATGCCTTCTCAACTGCTCCAAAGTCTTATCAAGGCTAAAATAACTTGCCAAAGTATAATTTTTTTTCTCCTTTATGATATTTTCTCTCATTGAACATCTAGACACACAATGTTGGGCCCCTTTGAATAAAAAAACCTTTTGAATTAGAAAATCAAAACTTATGTCAGGAGAAATACCATTAAATTGGTTACAAGATGCATGAATCTCCTTGAAATCAACATCATCAGTATACATACCTTTTAAGGCTTCAATCCCCACACTTTTCAATTATATTTTTTCACTATTAATGTACTTATAATCAATGCATCAACCACTTTGTTTTATTTCCCCTTCTTATGCTTTATAGTGAAGGGGAAACTTTGCAAACACTCCACCCATTTGACATGCCTATGAATAAGTTTCTATAGGAATTTGAGATCATGGTTATCAGTGTAGAATAAAAGCTCTTTATGTAGAAGGAAGTGTCTCCATTTCTTCAAATATTGAACCATAACATACAATATATCTAGGTCACAGGAAGATTATTTATTCTTAGCCTTATTAAGTTTTTCACTAAAGAAGGAAACCTTTTTGTTATCTTGACTCAGTATGGCCCTTGCGGCTTAGCCACCAGCATAAAAATCAATGGTAAAAACCTTATTGATGTTAGTAATAACTGAGGAGGGGGGGGGGGGGGAATCAGTGGCCTCNAGGAGGGGGGGGGGGGTGAATCAGTGGCCTCAAAAATTTATCCTTTTAAACTTTTAATCCATCAATCAATACTCCTCAGATTATTAAGTCCCTACAAGATGTATGCCTTGAAATACTTTGAAACAATTAACTGTCTGTCGGTTTACCCTGTCTGTCCTTATTCTCATTGATTGCCGATAAGCAGTAAAACTTATTTACCGATACTCAGTAAATATGCAGAGTATACCAATCAATCCAGAAATGCATATGTGAAATGTAAAATAATAAAGTAATAAACCATACACACAACACAAGGATTTTAACATGGAAACCCTGTTAAGGGAAAAACCACTGGGACTGATACCCCAAATTTTTACTCTTATGAAGTGAGACCTATTAGGAGCCAACCCTTTTAAAGGTTACAAACACATGGTTAAGTGTGACCTTGTTAGAGGATTTTTATACATAGGTTGTCACTTAGTATCTGGCATCTATGCTACCATCCTTGAATCAACCTTAAGATTGTTAATAGGCTTTATGCTAATCTTACTACCATCCTTGAATCAGCCTCCTTCTTAGACTATCAATAGGCTTTAGATAATACCGATGCTACTATCATGAGTCAACCTTTTTGGTAATCTGTTAGGATATACCTCAATTATAGAAGATGATTAAGTCCTTCTTTGTTAAGAGACTTAATGCTTCAATGGTTAAACTGAAACACAATGACCTGTTTCTAATGCAACTTTGAATTGTAGATATTCAGATCTATTTACGTACAATACCTTTCTGATCAATGTATCAATTCAATTCCTTTGTACTTCACTCTTTCTACTCTGTGATGATGTGCTTCACTATTTGTCGGTGTCTGCAGAATTATTTAGCTCTCCCTTAGCATAATTGATCAGGACTGTATGAAGTTTATCCTTCATCAGTTCTTCTTCAGCATCTTCTTTCAATTCACTCCCCCATGTATTTGATTGCTTTACAAATGAATTATGCTTGTCTCTTATATAGACATGATATTCCTTAATTATTGATTCTTGATTCTTGATTCTTGGCATGAAAAACAATCCAGCCAAATTGATTTACGGCTTTAACTCCTAATTTATCTCATAGTTATCTTCTTGCCAACTGTATAAAATCTTCTTTAAACCAATTACTTAACTATAGTCGAATAAAAAAAATAAAACTACAGTCAAGTTTATCCTTAAGCTCTGCCAGCTAGATATTTTGTTATTTTTTGATCTCTCTATTCTGTCGGTCAATTCTATAGTTCATCGTCGGTGAAAAATGCCAGTTCTGTCAGTGTGACTTCAGTTAGCTTTGGGATCTCCGTATGTCAGGCATCATTGGATCTTTCTCGTTGGGAAACTCTATTTTTAGCTCGTCGAACATCCTATGATTTTGCTTCATTGAGAAACACTATCTTCTGCTCGTTGGGCATCACTGTGACTTTATCTCTATCTTTACTGATGGTGTGCACTCCGTCGGTGTGGTCTGTCACTTAGTGAATACTTGAATTTTCTGCATTGCTGAAAGCATAACCTCTGTTCCATTGATTCTCTGAAGTCTTTGCATTATTTACATGACCATATAGATGATTTCAAGTTGACATCAATGACAATACAAACCATTAACTGGTTTAATGTTTTGCATCATCTTCAACTTAACATTGTCAAACATTCAATCAGTTACATGTCATCAATTGAAGTCTGGTAAATACAATATGGGATACATGACATTATGTACATGACCATACAGATGATTTCAAGTTGACATCAATGACAATACAAACCATTAACTGGTTTAATGTTTTGCATCATCTTAAACTTAACATTGTCAAACATTCAATCAGTTACATGTCATCAATTGAAGTCTGGTAAATACAATATGGGATACTTTGCAACTCTCTTCTTCAAATGCTAAAAAATTCTTTCAACTTCCTCTATCCACGCAAATTTTCTTTTCCTATCTCCCATGATGGTGTCTATGATTGGTGCAGACACATGAGTGAAACCCCTATTGAATTCCCTATAGAAACTTTCCAAACCATGGAAAATCCTCACATCAGGAAACTGATTTTGGTGTAAGCCACTTTAGGATTTCTTCCACCTTACTAGGATCCATCTTTAATGTGACTTTAGTGACTATAAACTCAAGATAAATACACCCCATATTCAAGAGCTCACACTTTTTAAAATTTATCATTAGTTTCTCCTCATTTGACCTTGTTAAACCAAATCCAAATGTTCCTCTTTAATAGAAATAAAAACCAAAATATCATTAATATAAACCATACAAACTTACCAAAAGGTTTCATGACTTTATTCATAAGCCTCATAAAATTTCTAGGTGAATTAGAGAGGCCAAAAGTAATTACAAGCCATTCATAGAGACATTCATTTGTTTTAAAGTCCATACTCCACTCATCTCCTTCTCTGATCCTAATTTGATGGTATCCACTTTTGAGGTATATCTTGGAAAAGTAGGTTTCTCTACAAAGGTAGTCAATGATATCTTCTACCTTGAAATGAGAAACCTATATCTTATTGTAATCTTGTTTATGGACCTAGAATCCATATACATCCTCAATTAACCTCCCTTCAAGTCTTAAGACTATAGGAACCAGTACTACACATGGACTAAGGCTCTCTCTAATTAACCCCTTATCAAGCAACTCATAAACTTATTTCTTAATCTCTTCATTTTATTGTGGGGTCATCTCGTATACTTCTTTATTAGGTAGGATAGCCCCTAATATGAACTCAATATGATGGCTAATACCCCTGATTGGTGGGAGGAAGTTTGGGATCTCATCTGCCATAATGTCAACACACTTTCTCAACGATCCTTGGATCTCCTTAGGCAAATCATCAACCTTTTATCATGTTATAATAGTCCTTGGCCTATTCATGATTGAAAATTCTATCTCTTTGGCTTTCATTTTTTTTTATGAATTCTTTTTCTCCTACCAACATCACACTAGATCCAATGTGTGCAGTTTTGTCTTCATCTTTCAATGGTGTTAGAGCATATGAGACTCCACCCTTCTCTATGACATATGTGTTCTTCCTTCCATCATGCTTGGAATTTCTATTGTATTACCATGGTCCTCCAAGAATTATATGTCATACATCCATTGGAATACTATAACAAAACACTTTATCCTTGTACCTACCTATTTGGAACTCAACCCAACATTGTTCATTCACCAACACTTGCTACCCCTTGTTCAACCATGAAACCTTATAGGGTGTAGAATGTGGTAATCTCTTTAATTCTGATTTCTCTACCATTTCAACAACCACTAAGTTATCCATACTCCCTAAATCAATGACCACTTGGAAGAATTTTCCTTGACATTTCCATTTGGTTATGAACAAATACTTTCTTTGGAGTGACTCTTTCTCGATAATTACTTTGATCAAAGTCCTCCTCAGTGATAGAGATTATGTAACTTCTGGTTTTGCTAGTTATGGAAAAGAATTTACACTTGCAACATCATCACCTTGTCCAATTTGGTTCCTTATTTCACTCCTAAAAGAAGTAGATGATTTTTATTTAGGACATTTCTAGACTTGGTGACCAAAAAAATTATTACATTTGTAACACTTTCCACTGAATCCACTTGTTACTCCTCTAATCCCAAATCCACCCCTAAAATTTGTTCTCCTACCTCTAATTCCACCCCTTGAATCTAAGGTTTTTTCTTGTGCATCAATTGTCTCTCCTTGATAATTTTGGGACTATCCTCTATCAGTAAAGGTACCCCTTCCTCTGAATTTCCTTCCTCTAGCTCTATTTTATTTTTCTTTCTTCCTTTGTAACTTTTCTTCAGACTTCAAGGCTAATTGATAACATTCTTCCAGTGTTCTTGGACTTGTGAGACTTATATAATATTTTAGGCTATACTTTAGCCCATACAAATACCTTGCAAATTTGTTGACATATTCCTCCATGTGGTATGATCTAATGCTTAGTTTGTAGAACTCTTCTATGTATGTCTTCACATCCATGTCTTTTTGTTTCAAATTTTGCAACCTTCTATACAACTAAATGACATAATCATGAGGTAGGAACTTACCTTTCAATTTTACAAGGTCATTCTATCCTAATATGTGATCTTTGATTTTCCTTTCTTCTTCCTCTCTTCTTGTACATAATCCCAACATAGGGATGAATGTTCTTTAGTTTTTTTCTTGCCAATTTCACTTGTTTCTCCTCAGATATCTTATCAAACTCAAAATACTTGTCTAATTTTCTTATCTAATCAAGGATTTCTTCTCTATTCAGACTTCCTAAATATACTATGGGTTCCATATTCACCTTGGAACCATAAATCCTAATTGAATTTAGAAATCTCTCCAACCTCATCTTTTCAAAATCTATTTCTTCTTCATGTTCTTCTTGTGGTGTATTTTATTTATCCACTTCTTATTAATCTTGGTCACTAAAATATCCTATGAAAAAATCCACTTTTTATTAGTCTTAACTATTGTGAGTCTTTCATCAAGACTTTCCTTTAGTGATGTCAACTCTTGGACAAGAGAACCCCTCACCTCTCTAGCTATTATTTCAACATTCACCATTGAGGGCATCTTGGCTTGTCTTGAATTTTACCTGGTTATTATCTTCTTAACTTCTATAACTAATATTCCTTTATTTGATACCAATTTAATACAAAGGAAGGACCTACTTGGATTAACAACATAAATGGAAAGGGGATTCTTCAAACTCCAACTTAAGTTTCCTCATGGGATTCCCACTAGGCCCTAAGCTTGGGACTCATTTTGGGGCATCTTGACCTATTTTACTAGACCTTATTTTTGACATTGGACATGCCTTAAAATGTGGAATAAATAAAATTAAACAATACCTACATGAAGGGTTTCAACCGTTCATTAATACCTAGGTCTTATTCACTTTTTAATTCATTGTAATATCATTATCAAATCTGTGTTCATACAACAATCATTATATATTACCATTTATTTGTTTCCAATCCTCAAAAATTTTCTTAAGTATTTATTTGAGACATTCCAACACACTCTCATCACCTTCTCCAATCACCAAGAGGCTTGTATCGTCGGAAAATGGAAGAACTTCCATTTTGGACTGGTTTAGCCCTCCGAGTTAGTGGTTTGGGCTCATGTCAAATGCCTTAAGTGGGTCTCTAACTTGGATATGGATTTTTACATTGTTCTACCCCATTTTCCACTTCTCTCTGGCCTATTTTTGGCATCCTTAACTACAGATCTGAGATTCTTGACCTCAGGGTCAAGGTTGACCTTCTGGGTCAAGGTTGACCTCGACCCTGACCTAGGTAAAGGTTGACCTTGAACCTTACCTAGGTCTGAGTCGACCTCAACCTTGACCCAGGGTCCAGATTTCATGTTTCTGGGGTTTTCGGATGTTGGGCTTTGGAAAGATTTAATTCCCACTTTCGGGTTGACTATTTCGGTCTTCGAGGAAACGACCCTTGAAATTATATTTAATATAGGTCAACTTCTAAGGGTATAGGTATAATTGGAATTTAATTCTCCTATGTAGGCCTCTCTAGAATATTTTTCCCTAGATTCATATATAAGGAAGCCTTCTCCTCTCATTTTCTCTAAGAAAAAATGACCTAAGAAAGTGAAATCTAAGTGTTAAAGACAACTCTATGCATGATTTATTGAAGAAATCATCTAATTTCAAGCATTCAAGCATTCAGAGACATTCAAGCATTCAATTCATCAAGGAGATGCATTGGTAACCATTGAAGGATTCAAGCTCTATGGAGCCCTCTTGTTGAAGATTTCTCTATCCAAATCCATGCAAACCTCTTCCTATTCCAAGATCTATTCAAGATTGGCATTGAAGATCTACAATAAATTGATTTGAGACATCTTACATCCTTCATTCTTTATTCTTTTAGACCATACATACTTGTGGATCCAAGGATTCGAATCCTCCACAAGGGTTTCTATATAAGCAAGGTGAATTTGTTTATTTGATTTATTTATTTATGCAATTTCAATTATACTTTAAGGTTAATTCCAAAACCAGGGTTTGACCAAGGCAAACCCCTCCCCAAAAAACAAAACCATTTTTCTTGAAGGTACAGGTACAAGATAACAAATTACAGAGCAGATTCAGATACCCTTTTCGGCCAACTTTCGGGATCCACAAACAGAATTTCCATTGGAGCAGTGCAAGTCAAGGTTGACATTTTGGGGCACAATTGCACCCTGACAAAGAGGTCAAGGTCTACCTAACTTAGAAAAGGAAAATATTTCTAGGTTTTGTCTGTCTCGGCATTTCTATTCCAGATCCAGTTGCAGAATTTCCCGAAACCTGACACAAACATCAGAAAATAGGCTTTTTTCAGATCTATTGTATTTTGAGGTTAGTACTTCAATTAATTTCAATTAAGGTTTTAATCAATTCTATTATATAATCTTTATCCTTTATTCGGGATTGTAAGGCTTTCTTTTTCCTTCTTATTTTCTAATCAATTGATGCATTCGTGCATTAACCATTTTCATATAGTTGATCAAAGTGGATCTTTCCTTTGTGAAATTTGGGGCTAAGAGGAAAATCTTACCGTCTCCACTATCTCAAAATTACAATTTATCCAATAATAATAACAATACATTCAATTTCTACCCCACATCATTATCCTTATCTTACATTTTGATGACCTCCATTTTAGATATTACATTTTGGTGAACCCGCGATGGAAAACTCTTTATTTTTGGTGTTAGATTTACACTTCATGTTAGATCTTGCATGCATATTAGATTATCCTTCTTGTATGTTATTGAATTTATATTTTCTTAGTTTAGTTCATTTACATTGCATTGGTGTATGAGCTTTACTACCTCTAGTCCTACCTACAATATCCCAGTTAGAAGAAGCCATAGATTTATGGGTTCCTTTGATCCTAAGTCTTCCTCTCCTTTCCTTAAGAGCCCAGATGAAACTTTGATCACTCATGATTCCAATCATTCTACAGAGCATAAATCTTCTCACTCATCTCATGATGAGGATGATTCTTTAAGAGTTCCTCCTGAACAAGTCCAAAAAATGTCAACTAAACTTGATAAAATGGGAAATTGGATTGTTCAAGAAAACCATAATCAAGATTCTATTCAAGCTATAGAGGCTCTTAAGAAATTCCTTCGTGATAGTGATCAAGGTGTTAATCTATTGCATGGTATTACTCATCTTGTGCATTTAAATGTTAAACCTTTAGCTGAAGAGGCTCAAGATTTAGGATTTACTCCTCCCGTCACTAGTGTGGGAGATTCTTCAGTTCCTTTACCTAGTAATCCTAATTATACTCCTCCTTTAGTGACTATATCTCTTACATTTTCCAATCCTCTAGCTCCAGATCTTCCACCTCCATCTCTTCCTATGAGTTTTCCACTGGTATCTTTACCTACCTCACAACCTTCTTACCATAGTGTTCCTTTTTCCTATTCCAATCCTCCTCCAACTATGGTTCTAAGTGTTCCACTAGTTGTGTCTTCCATTCCCACTGCTTCCTACACTTTTCCTAGTGTTTCAAATATTTCTATGCCTCCTATTTCTTCTAATGATTCCACAATTATTATTTTGGATCAAATTGTGTCTTCTTTACAACAACAAATTTCATCCTTAACTCAATCCAAGTTTAGTATTCCTACATGTGACATGGGTAGTCCTTTATCCCTAGACGTTATTCATGCTCCCATCTCTCAGCAAGCTGATATGCCTCATCTTGAGAATTACACTAGTAAGGGAGATCCTGTCACTCATGTTAAAACATTTCAAATCCTTTGTAGTGACTATGCTCATGAACATATGATTTTAGCCAAGATGTTTGCTAGGACTTTTCATGATAAAGCCTTGCAATGGTATTGTTTCTTGCCTCCTTATTCTATTGATTCTTTTCCAAAACTTGCTAATACCTTTATCCAATAGTTCCAAAATAAAATTGGTCTACAAGTGTCCTTAACTAATTTAATGCATTTTAAACAAAATACTAAATAAAAATTGACTGAATTTATTGGTAGATCTAAGCATTTGTATGCTCAAATTTCTTGTCCTGTTCCTGATATTGATATTAAACATATGTTTATTTCAAATTTGCAAAAAGATATTAGAGATAAGATTCTGCTTACTGAATTTACCTCTTTTCAACAACTTTGTGCAGTGCTTCATCATTATCAATTACAAGTAATTAAATTTGAGAGCAACACTCCAATGGCTCCTGTTCCAGTTGATAAGAGTGATGCTGCTCCTAATCCCAACAAGTTTTAGAATCCTAACAACTATGTCAAAACCAATAAAAAAGCAAATTCATTTGCTGATCAAGTTGTTGTTGCATCTCACAATGCCACTTCTGCATCCATTGCTTTTCATTTAAATTGTACGTTTACTCCTCTTTCTGAATCTTTACATTCTATTATGGGTAAATTGTTAACTTCTAGTATGATTACTTTTCCTCCTATTTGACATCTTCTTCCTACTACGATGACAACAAAATATTTTGATCCCAAAGCATTTTGTCAATAACATTGTCAGAATGACCATGATACTGACGAGTGTTATTCTCTAAAGAATAAGGTTCAAGATTTATTTGATTCTAATGCTTTATCTGTTGATCATTTTGATGGTAGTGGGAAAAAATCTGTCCCTCCTCCTAATCAAAAATTTCAAATCTATACGAATCAACCATCTTCTGTGGATATTGTTTATGATTCAAAGATGGATGATCTCAACCATATTGTTAACCATGTGGAGTGGGCTGTTTCATCTCAACCTACTATTCAAGATCCTTCTCCTCTACCTGAACTTCAAATTCCACCTCAACCTAAACTGAAACTTCATACTAAACCTTCAAAACAACCTAAGGATGAAATACCTAGGGAAATCTCAATCACCTTTGATGATTCTAAGACCATTAAAGCTCTTGATGGTCCCCTCTACATTTATGCTAGGATTGCTAACATACCTACACATGCTTGTCTTGTTGATCCTACTTCCTTAGTCAATGTCATCATTGAAGAAAAACATTTTATGAAGAAATTACAACATGATTATTATGATACATCTGATGTGTGGATTCAAACTTGTAACGGTTTTATCTATACATCATTTGGTTCTGTTAACTTACCTATTGAAATTTGTGGTAAAATTATGGACGCTACCTTCGTTGTTGTCCCTGCTTTTCATAAATTTCAAGTTAATCTTGGTTTGCCTTGGTTGAATTCTATGTGTGCCATTGCTTCTCCTATCCATAAGTTTATTAAGTTAATTCATGGTGAAGAGGTGAAGACAATTAATAATAGTTTATATCAACTTTCTAGGCCTAGGGATTGTGCTACCCTTGACTTCTTTTAGCCTTCATTACCTAATTCATGTTCTTCTCAAACTAATAACCTTTTTTTCTCATATCAAGCCTATAAAAATCGTAAGATTCTTGAGTTAAGCATGCTTCAGATGGATCTTAACTATGGTCTTTTGCCTACACCTTCCATACTTCCTTTATCCATTACTTGCAATTATGTTAATCAAAATGCTTGTGTTTCTTTACAGCCTACTGAGAATCCTACTAGTCCTCCTATAGAACTTGTGAAGGAACCTGTTGTTGTTCCTCCTAGTTCTCACACTATTTCAAACAAGACAAAATGTAACAAATCTTCCAATGAACATCGTAAGAAGTGTCAGCCTAATACTAGGGCCCGTACCTCTTTTCTTTGAAATTATTTACCTTCTTTTGACCAGCCTAAGCTTGATGTGTTGGAGGAATTTAATGCTAATAATGATGTTATGATGATTCTATTTGCATCTTAGATTCTATTTCAATTAATATTGATGAAGAAGATACTCTAGATGATCCTACTAATGCTAATGATGAATATGTGACTATTGATCTTGATACTGATCAACCTCATATGCTTTCGACACAACTAATAATTACACCTAGTATCAAACATTGCATTTCTCAAGAGGATCCTTGTTTGGAACTAGCTATCATTCCTACTATGTTGGATATAGTCCCTCTTGTGAGTTTCCCACCTTCCCTAAATGATATAAACCAAGATGGGGAGAGTAGCTGGCGATGCGATTGATTGGCTTGTCCTTCATGGTAGTCTTTTATGTGTTTTCCTATTGTATTGTGCTTCTCCCGTGATGTATTTTCTAAATGTTTGTTAGATTCTTTTATACGACCCTTGTTACTTTTTTGCTGCAAGGTGATAAAAGAATCAAAACCATTGTACAATTATTCTATATGTATCTCTATTCTTCTATATATTGTTCCATGGTATGTTGTACTTATTCTATTATTTGAAAATGTTTTCCTTGTGTAGTCTGCTTGGATTTGCGACATGGTAGCACTGATTCTTTTTTGTCTCCATGTTGTGGTCCGAAAAGACTCTTCTTTGTAACTATTGCATTTTCTTTCCTCCATTGTGATTGTAGTTCTACTTTGTTTGGGGAATGATGTCAATTCATTTTCAATAATATCATATATATATATATATACATATTATCTTATGATCATATTGACCCCATGGTAGGTAGATCCCTTATTTGTTCTCTATATGTTTATGTGGTATTTCCCTTGATTTATCTTCTCTTGGGGAATCTCGTAGTGGAAACATAATCAGTGGAGTTGTTTATGTTTTCATTAAATCCATTGCTCTTCTTAAAGTGTAAGCAATGAATTTAACGTGGGGGCATACGCTTTACTCACCTTTTTGCACACACGCACTTCCAAAATATTTTCAAACTTAAAACTTAAAACCTCTCCCTTTATGGATTAGAGACTAATCCTTAAAGCATGGATTTTTATCTTATATGATCTCTTGATCCCTCTAGTTTTATTTACAAGGATCTCTTGATCCCTCTAGTTTCAATATACAAATATTTTTGATCCCTTAAGGTCAAAAGGTTTCCTTAAGATTGGATCTCTCTATGTTTTGGCTTTGCTCTTTTGGAGTAGAATATTCCTAAGGGTAAAACCTTGATAGGTTGTGGTGCAGGAGCACCTAGATAGGGCTAGAAAGGAACCTAGGGCTTCTATTTTGTTTTTGGCTTGTATTGGTCCTAGCCAAACCACTAGTGTAATAAGGGGACTAAACAAGTCCTAGTGTGAAGTGTGTTAGTGTAGGATGCCTTAATAGGTCCTTTGTGACCTTATTTGTAGGATTGCCCACATTAGGTCAAATAGGGTGTTTTATGCATTTTGATGTCAAAATGGACAAGCAAGGGACTTGAGGTCCTATTTCAATGTTATAACACCTTAGATTAGCATTTGGTTAAGTTTGGTGGACTTATGACCAAGTTTGGATAGCAAAACCAAAAAGATGTAAAGTTGTCAATGTTGTCATTGACAACATTGACAACTTTTGTTGCATAATTGAAACTTCAAGAAATTGGTTTCATAACTGTCTGAAATCATTGATTTTGGGTCTTTGTCAACTACTTAAGGCCATCCTTGACCTTTTGAAAGGGTTATCTTTTTTTTTTTTGTAATTATGTGTACGGATTGAGTAATAGAAAGAACAGTCACAGTCAGTGTTTTTATGAGAAATTGGTGTTTTAATGGATTGAATTGAATACTGTAATCCATGGAAGTGTTAGAGTATATGTTTGTAAGCTTATGTGTTGTGTTTGATTTCCATTTTGTAGATTTCTAGTTAGTCTTGTAAATTATTTTGTTTCCTGTCCAATCGCTGGTCTGAACCAGGCAACTGGTCAAGATGGGGTCATAGATCCTCTTCCCATTGTGGAATCTACACGTGCCTTTGGGATTAGGGAGGTGACTCCATGTAAATATTTTATAGCGAAGGTGGGGCCCTGGAAAGCATGAGAGCTATTTTTAATATGATTCCCTTGGTGAGCTAGAGGTGCATGGCTAGGGATCATAAGCAATTGCAGAGCTAATGGAAGGGATTGAAAGAATTCATTGCTTCAATAAATTATTTTGGAGAGGTAGTGTGGTGTGTGGAGGAGCCCCAAATCAGAGGATAAGTTTGGGATAGGAGTTTAGTGTGCCAAGAACAAGTTCTTTTGTGTAGACAGACTTAATGCCTAGAAACCCTAATTTTTAGGCATGATTATAGGAGGTACTGTACGGTCACTTTTGGGAAACAAGACATATACAATATTTAGTGTCTTGATAAAGGGTATCTATATCCATTTCTAGTTTTCCAACTTTTTAAGGAGTTTTAAAAGTTATTGCAGAAAAAGAGCCCAATTAGGCCTAATGCTTGTAGCTGTCTTTTGAGTGAAATTGGCTTGGTTCTTGGAGCTCATTTAGGGTTTTAGTCCAAAAGGAGTTTTTGGAAATTGGAATTGGTCCAATTAAAAATATAGGAGAATACCTCTCCATATGGAAGAGTTATGGATCCATTGGGATCAGGTTGTGAAGAAGTGCAAGAAGAGCACTATGGCTAGGGGTTGAAGCAGTTTGGTTTTCTTGTTGGTGTACTCAAGTTGAAATTGAGTTGGATATTGAGAGAGAGATCCTTGAAGGTTATGGTTAGTGAAGAACCCTATCTAGGCTAGAGAAGAGGCCTATTGAAGACCCTAGTGGAGGTTAGGGTAGGAGAGAAAGGCTTGTTGTTACACCAGAGTGGTATCAGAGCAAGTTAAAGACTTGGGAAATCAGTGTATGTCTACAGCTACTGGTGAATCAGTAGGAGAGTCAATCATGGTAAAAAATATAGAGATAGCTAAAGAGGTGGATGAGAAAAAGGATAAGAACAAACTCCTTGAAGAATCCTTAGAAGGTATGAAAATAAGGCTAGAAGAAATTGTAAATGTAGCAGCTAGAAACAAGGAAGTGGAAAGTAGTGATAGGGGTAAAAAGGTGGCTAAAGAAGATATTATCCCTGAACCAGACCATGTATTGAATGAAGAGCCCTTCCTAAAAGCCATAAAATCCCTAGGAGGAAAGACATTGGAGGGTATATCACTGTTTAGTGGAAAGATGGATATTGAATCAGTGATGGATTGGATTGAAGGAATGGAGAACCATTTTGAGTGTGAAGGAGTAACTGAAGCACAAAAGATCAAGGTGGAAAATCAAGACTCAGAGGGTTAGCCCTAAAATGGTGGAAATACCTTCAAGATGAGAGGGTTAGGTTGGGTAAGCAACCCATAGCCAATTGGAATGCAATGGTGGCCAAGCTAAAGGAGAATTATCTTCCTGAAGACTATGAGATTCAACTCCATAAAAAAGATAGAGTTTGAAGCAAAAAGACCTAGATGTGGCCTCTTATATGGAGGAATTCCAAAGGTTGTGTCTTAGATCCAAGCAACAAGAAGAAGAGTATACCAAGGTAACAAGGTACTTGGGTGGTTTGAAATGGAACATCCAAGAAGAAATCAGTTTGTGGAAACCAACTATAGTTCAGAGGTGTCATCAATTAGCCCTAAGAGTGGAGGAAAAGAACAAGAAGAAAGGTGACTCTAACTTCAAGAACAAAGGTAGATGAAGAGACAAAAGGGGTCAAAGAGGAGGATATTAAGGTAGAGACAATGAGGAAAGGAATCAAGGGGAAAACAAAGTAACACAACATAGTGGGGAAAGCACTCAAAGAGGAGGCTATAATAGAGGCAGAGGTAATCAAGGACCTAGTAGAGGAAGAGGAGATAGGAGTAACTCATACTTTGCAAGTATGAAGTGTTACAACTGTGATCAACTAGGCCACCCAACATATAGATGTCCTGAAAAGCCTACTACATCAAATAGTGATAAAATAATAGCATATGCCCATGAAGACACTTCAAGTGTCAAAGCTCCTGAGATTGACCATCTAGATTCAGAGATGGGTGAGAACTTAATGTTTAGAAGGGTCTTGATAAGACAACCAAGTAAAAATGAACCCAAGCATAGGAGGGAATTATTTAGGATAAGATGCAAGATCCTTGGAAAAGTTTATAAGGTGATAGTGGACTCTGGTTCCACTGATAATATCATCTCAGAGGAAGCAGTCAAAAAAATCAAGTTGACCAAAGTAGCCCATGTAAATCCCTATAAGGTAACATGGATCAATAAAGGCTAGAGTGTATTGGTGAATGAGAAGACATGGGTTGAATTCTCCATAGCAGGGTATAAGGATAAACTCTTGTGCACTGACATCCTACCAATGGATGCTTGCAATTTGTTGTTAGGAAGGCCTTGGAAATTTGACAATAGGCCAGTATATGATGGAAAGGTGAATTCTATAACATTAAAGAAAGGAGACAAAACTTTGAAGATTTAGTCTTTGCTAGAAGATGAAGAGTTACATTCCAAGACTCCTAATGTAATGTTGTGTAGTGGAAAGGAGTCTGTGAGGGATCTCAAGGATTATGAGAATGAAGCATATTCCATTGTGATCAGACCTAAGGAGGAAGAAAAACTAGTCAAGGAGCCATTGCCATCAGAGATAAAGTATTGCTTAAGAAGTATAAAGAAATAGTGAGTGATGGCACTCCTGCTACCTTACCTCCTAGAAGGGTAATAAGTCATCAAATAGAATTTTTCCCTGGTACATCTTTTCCTAATAAGGCAGCTTATAAGCTAACCCTTGATTAGAACTTGGAAATGGAAAGGAAGGTACAAGAACTCTTGGATCAAGGCTTGATCAAGAAAAGTGTAAGCTCATGTGCAGTCTCAGTTGTGTTGGCATCCAAGAAGGGAGGAAAATGGATATTTTGCACAGATTCAAGGGCTATAAATAGAATCAAAATAAGGTATAGGTTCCCCATACCTAGGATTGAGGATCTCATGGATTGCCTTGGAGGGGCAATGTACTTTACCAAGTTGGATTTGAAGAGTGGTTATCACCAAATCAGGGTGAAAGAAGGGGATGAATGGAAAATGGAATTCAAGACCACAGATGGGATATATGAATGGTTTGTGATACCATTTGGCCTCACAAATGCTCTGAGAACATTCATTAGGCTCATGAATGAAGTGCTCAAGGACTTCACAGGGAAGTTTGTAGTGGTATATCTTGATGATATAATGATATTTAGCAAGACAAAGGAGGATCATGTCAAGCATGTAGAGGTAGTGTTGTAGAGATTGCATGAAGAGAAGTTGGCTATCAATCTTGAAAAATGTTAGTTCTTCAAGAAAGAACTAGTGTACTTGGGCTTTGTAGTGTCCAAAGGGTCTTTGAAGATGGACCAAGAGAAAGTTCCATCTATCCTAAAATGGCCACCACCTACCACAACCACCGAGGTAAGAATTTTCCATTGCCTATCCCAGTTTTATAGGAAATTTATTAGGAACTTTAGTGGTATTTGTGCTCCTTTACTAGATACTATCAAGGGTGGGGTCAAAGCTAAGTTTAGGTGGACCTTAGAAGCAGGAAAATATTTTGAGTTGTTGAAGAAACAAGTAGCCACTCAACCTATCCTACAATTTCTTAGTTTTTATAAATTGTTTACTATTGAATGTGATGCAAGTGGGATGGTAGTAGGGGGTGTGTTGAGTCAAGAAGGTAGGCCAGTGGCCTTCTTTAGTGAGAAACTAAATGAGGCTAATAAGAAATAATCTTCTTATGACTTAGAACTATATGCTTTAGTTCAGTCCCTTAGAAAATGGAGGCATTATCTATTGCCCAAAGATTTTGTGGTGTTTAATCACAACCAAGCCCTTAGTTACATTAATACCCAGGAGAAACTAAGAAATAGGCATTTGAAATGGATGGAGTATTTACAAGCATTTACCTTTACAATAAAGCACAAGAAAGGGTAGCTCAATAAGGTTGCAAATGATCTAAGAAGGAGGTTAATGATAGTCCAAGAAGTCCATTTGAATATCATTAGCATTGATAGTTTTAGATATCTCTACAAGGAAGATGAGGACTTTGGGGAAGCATACAAGGTGTGTGTTGATTTTCATAACCATTTCCATAGAAATTTCTCAGAGTTTACTTTGGAAAATGAACTATTATTTAGGGGTAACTAGTTATGTGTCCTAAGAGGCTCTATGAGAATGAATCTCTTATAGGAGAAACACAATGGGTGTTTTAGCGGTCACTTTGGTATGGACAAAACCTTGGAGCTTGTGCAAAGGTTCTACCATTGGCCAAAGTTGGTAAGAGATGTTACCAAATATGTGGAGCAGTGTGTTGTATGCATGAAAGCCAAAGGAATAAGTAATGAAGGTTTATATTAGCCTTTACCAATCCCTAACATTCCATGGGAGTGTGTGAGCATGGAATTCATAGTAGGTCTACCCAAAACCAAGCAAGGATATGACAACATTTATGTAGTGGTTGATAGATTTAGCAAGATGGGTCATTTCATACCCTGCAAGACAACTAATGATGCTAGTCACATAGCCTATTTGTTCTTTAAGGAGATTGTGAGGATCCATGGTATTCTCTTAAGTATAGTATTAGATAGGGATGTTAAATTCATGAGCCATTTTTGGAGGACATTGTGGACTAGACTGGGTACCAATCTTTCTTTTGGTTCAGCCTACCACCCTCAGACTGATGGCCAAAGTGAGATGGTCAATAGAGTGTTGGGTAAAATATTGAGTTGCCTAACTAAGGAGTATGGTCAGACTTGGGATGTGGTCATTCCCCGTGCATTATGCATACAATGAAAATAAGAATAGAATGACAGGGAGAAGCCCATTTGAGGTAGTTTATGGGATGCACCCAAGAGGTGTGTGTGAAATTAGGGATCTTGGAGGCATGGAGTACATGAGTGGTCATGCTGAGGACTTCACTCAAACCATGAAGGAGATTCAAGAATAGGTCAAGCAGACAATCCAAGACAATCAACAAAAGGTGAAGGCCAAAGTTGATGAAAAGAGGAAACACATTCAGTTTGAGATAGGTGACTATGTGATGGTTCATTTGAACAAATATCGGTTATAGAAGGGTGTCCCTACTAAATTGCAGATGAAGAGGGTGGGACCTTGCAAGATCCTAACCAAATATGGGGCTAATCCATATAAAATAGACCTACCTTTAGATTTGAGCATCTCTTTGGTGTTCAATGTACAAGATTTGATCCAATTCAAAGGGAAAATAGCAGAGAATGGTCAAAACAATCAAGGGGTCAGTGGTGATGTTGAGACTACTGTATTACCTCCAAAACCTCAGTTGGAAGCTGACAGAGTTCTAGACTCAAGAGTAAAGAAGACTACAAGGCACAAGGTGTACATGGAACACCTAATCAAGTGGAAGCATAGGCCTAAATTAGAGGCCTCATGGATTGCAGAAGAAAACTTCAAAAAGGTGGGCATCTCTAAAGATTTGTTGTCCACAGGAGTGACATAACTTTCCTTTGTGGGGGAGTATGGTGCAGGAGCACCTAGGTAGGGCTAGAAAGGAACCTAAGGATTCTATTTTGTTTTTGGCTTGTAGTGGTCCTAGCCAAACTAATAGTGCAATAAGGGGACTAAAAAATTCCTAGTGTGAAGTGTGTTAGTGTAGGATGCCTTAATAGGTCCTTTGTGACCTTATTTGTAGGATTGCCCACATTAGGTCAAATATGGTGTTTTATGCATTTTGATATCAAAATGGACAAGCAAGGGACTTGAGGTCCTATTTCAATGTTCTGACACTGTAGATTAGAATTTGGTTAAGCTTGGTGGACTTATGACCAAGTTTGGATAGAAAAACCAAAAAGATGTAAAAGTTGTCAATATTGTCATTGACAACATTGACAACATTTGTTGCATAATTGCAACTTCAAGAAAGTGGTTTCATAACTATCTGAAACCATTGATTTTGGGTCTTGGTCAACTACTTAAGGTCATGCTCGACCTTTTGAAAGGGTTGGCTTGTTTTTTAAATTGTGTGTACGGACTGGGTAATAGAAAGAACAGTCACAGTTAGTGTTTTTATGAGAAATTGGTGTTTTAATGGATTGAATTGAATACTATAATCCATGGAAGTGTTAGAGTAGGTTTTTTTAAACTTCTGTGTGGTGTTGGATTTCCATTTTGTAAATTCCTAGTTATTCTTGTAAATTATTTTGTTTCCTGTCCAGTCGTTGGTCTGAACCAAGCAACTGGTCAAGATGGGGTCATAGATCCTCTTGCCACCATGGAATCTGCATAGGCCTTTGGGATTAGGGAGGTGACTCCATTTAAATATTTTATAGGGAAGGAGGGTCCCTAGAAAGCATGGGATCTAATTTTAATATGATGTTGTAGGCGAGCCAGAGGTGCATGGCTAGGGATCATAAGAAATTGCAGAGCTAATGGGAGGGATTGAAAGCATTCATTTCTTCAATTAGTGATTGTGGAGAGGTATTGTGGTGTGTGGAGGAGCCTCAACTTAGAGGATAATTTTGGGAGAGGAGTTTGGTGTGCCAAGAACAAGTTCTTTTGTGTAGACAAACTTAATGCCTAGAAACCCTGATTTTTAGGCATGATTATAGGAGGTACTGTACGGTCACTTTTGGGAAACAATACATAGAAAATATTTAGTGTCTTGATAAAGGGTATCTATATCCATTTCTATTTTTCCAACTTGTTAAGGATTTTTACAAGTTATTGCAGAAAAGGAGCCCCATTAGGCCTAATGCTTGTAGCCCTCTTTTCAAGGGTGAAATTGGCTTGGTTCTTGGAGCTCGTTTAGGGTTTCAATCTAAAATGAGTTTGTGGATATTGGAATTGGTCCAATAAAAAATCTAGGAGAATACCTCTCCATATGGAAGAGTTCTGGATCCATTGGGATTAGGTTGTGAAGAAGTACAAGAAGAGCACTATGGCTAGGGGTTGAAGCAGTTTGGTTTTCTTGTTGGTGTACTCAAGCTGAAATTGAGTGGGATCTTGAGAGAGAGAGAGAGATCCTTAAAGGTTAGGGTTAGTGAAGAACCATATCTAGGCTAGAGAAGAGGCTTATTGAAGACCCTAGTGGAGGTTAGGGTAGGAGAGAAAGGCTTGTTGTTACACTAAGTTGACTAGTTAGTAGCAACATTCACTAGGCAGTTCAACTCCATCTTTCCATTTGCACTTTTTCCTTGTGTGATTCACAATAGGACATAGGTTCTCATTGGGTGAGGTAATCACACCCTCTCTTTATCTCTTTGACTGGTGATGTCTATCTTATGTTAATAGTGGGGTTGAAAAATACTTGAGTCCTTGGGGGCTTGAGGATTCCTTTGTCCCTTTTGATTTTAATAAGATTTTCTTTTCTGTTGATCTCCTTTACCAAGAGTTTGCATTGAGTCCATACTCTTGCTAAAGTGGGGGCTAAATGTATCATCAGAAAATGGAAGCACTTCCATTTTGGACTGGTTTATCCCTCCAAGTAAGTGGTTTGGGGTCATGTCAAATGTATTAAGTGGGTCTCTGAATTGGATTTAGATTTTCACCCTGTTCTGCCCCATTTTCCACTTATCTCTGACCTATTTTTGGCATCTTGAACTACAGATCTGAGATTCTTGACCTCAGGGTCAAGGTCGACCTTGACCTTAACCTAGGTCAAGGTCAACCTTGACTCTGACCTAGGTCAGAGTCAACCTCAACCTTGACCTAGGGTTGATATTTCATGTTTCTGGGGTTTCCAGATGTCGGGTTTCAGAAAGATTTAATTCCCGCTTCCAGGTTGGCTGTTTCGGTCTTCGAGGCAATGACCCTTGAAATTATATTTGATATAGGTCCACTTCTAAGGGTATAGGACTAATTGGAATTTAATTCTCCTATATAGGCCTCTCTAGAAGATTGTGCCCTAGATTCATATATAAGGAAGCCTTCTCCTCTCATTTTCTCTAAGCAAAACTGACCTAAGCAAGTGAAATCTAAGTGTGAAAGACAACTCTATGCATGATTTATTGAAGCAAGAATCTACTTTCAAGCATTTAAGAATTAAAATAAATTCAAGCATTCAATTCATCAAGGAAATCCATTGGTAGCCATTAAAGGATTCAAGCTCTATGGAGCCCTCTTGTTGAAGATTTCTCTATCCACATCCATGCAAACCTCTTTCTATTCCAAGATCTATTCAAGATTGGTGTTGAAGATCTACAAGAAATTGATTTGAGACATCACACATCATACATTCTACATTCTACATTCTACATTCTTTTGGAGCATATATACTTGTGGATCCAAGGATTTGAATCCTCCACAAGGGTTTCTATAAAAGCAAGGTGAATTTGTTTATTTTCTTTGTTTATTTATGCAATTTCAATTATACTTTAAGGTTAATTCCAAAACTGGGGTTTGACCAAGGCAAAACCCTCCCCAAAAAAAATCATTTTTATTGTAGGTACAGGTACAAGACATTGAATTACATAGAAGATTCAGATACCCTTTTCGGCCAACTTTCAGGATCCATGAACAAAATTTCCATCGGTGCAGTGCAGGTCAAGGTCAACATTTTGGGGCGCAATTGAGCCCCAGCAAAGAGATCAAGGTCAAACTGATTCAAAAAAGGAAAATATTTCTAGGTTTTGTCCATCTCTGCGTTTCTATTCCAAATCTGGTTGCAAAATTTTCCAAAACCTGACACAGACATCAGAAAATAGGATTTTTTTAGATCTGCTATATTTTGAGGTTAGTACTTATCTTCAATTCATTTCAATTAAGGTTTCAATAAATTTTATTATATACTCTTCATCCATTATTTAGGATTGTAAGGCTTTCTTTTTCCTTCTTATTTCTGATTGATTGATGCATTTGTGCATTAACCATTTTCGTATGGTTGATCAAAGTGGATCTTTCCTTTGTGAAATGTGGGGCTAAGAGGACAATCTTACCTTCTCCACTATCTCAACAATACAATTTATCCAATAATAATAACAATACATTCAATTACTACCCCACATCATTATCCTTATCTTACATTTTGATGACCTCCATTTTAGATGTTACAAGGCCAAAATATGCCTTCATACATTCAAACTTGGCATTCAAAGTGTAGACAGTTTGATTTTATAAGGAAATTTAGACCTACAATCAACTAGAAGCATGTGAAAACCTCATTATGGGGCCACATAATCTTAGAATATAAAAGTACATATATACATGCATTTCCACCAATTTTGGTGTTTTTTCACTAGTGGAAGGCTGAGTTATGCTTTATTTCTCCTTGCTGGTTACCCTAGGCAGGGTTTTGACCAATCTTAACTAAAATGCAATAAATTTCAAAATACTCAATGAAATTTGATGATACCAGAAGAAAATGAAATTATATTCATATACACACCAATTACAATCAGTTTCAGATCATAATATAGACTGTATAGTCCGTACAAAGCAAAAGAGTAGTAAAAAATGTGGTGAAATGCACATAAAACCTAAACTTGCAAAATCCAAATTCTCCAACCCTAAATTCAAGTTGGAAGTTTGAATTTATACTTATTACACCCTATAAAATACTCCAACCATTCAACCAACCATTTTGTTAACACAAAACAACTTTTTGATAACTTTTGCAAAGTTGTTTGATAACTTTTGTGTAACATGAAAATTTTTTCTTGCAACTTTTACAATATTTGACCAATGAAGCTAAAATTTCCAAAAGGGTTCAATATGGTACCAAATGATCATAAATGATCTTATTAGATTCAAAAAAACCTATCCAAATTAGAACAAAAAAATGACAACTTTTCTTTCTATGAGGCTCTTGATGCCCCTACATCATTGAGGCTTTTGTAGTATTCTTTCTTCGTATCAGTATTCTGACTACATAGAGTTTATTAACCTCTTAAGTGTAATAAAATTTATAATTGAGATATCATGGGAGCCAATGGTACAATGGGTGTATTGGATGATTGTGTAATACCCATCTATAGTTTTATTTTCCATTTTTTGGTGCCAAACTCTTTTAGGCACTTTTCATGTGTGTGTTGATTATTTTAGTGATATTTGAGGATATTGATGTATGATCACATTACATTATGATTTTATATATTATGATCCACTAGATAGTTGTGTGTTATGTAATTAGATGATTATGGTTATTTTCATATTGGTTATCTATATATGATGATGTTATTTATATTTATGGATTTAATGACATACTGACCCCATATATGCATTTACATGGATATTGTGTATGTTTTTACATTTATGTTTGACAGTGGTGAGGGAAGAAGTCATAGTTATTTTCTTGTGAGATCCACGTGATGTATCAATCTCTACCATTGTTTGTTTATAATATGCAGTTGTTGACACAATGAAAAAATGAGTTTTTAAATCACCACTTAAAAATTAAGTGGAAGATGCTTGGATGATTAAGTTAATAATTGAAGTTAAGTAAAAAAAATAGTACTATTCAAGGGGTGTATTTTACATAGGTATTAGAGAAACTAGTATCAAACACTAGACCTTTGAGATGTGTGTACCTAATTGTATAATATTGACCTATGGTAAGAAAAAAGAAGCCCTATATTAAAAATTCAGAGTTGGAAATTGAGAAAAAACACCTGCATAAGGGTATATTTGTAGTATGTCTCCTCACAAATTTTCTAAAATTATTCCAAATTTATCCAATTAGCTAAGAAGGATTCTACTATAGACATGAGCATAAGTGCTTGGAAAAAAATTGGGTCGGCTAGTAACTAAGACCCTTGAAGATATTAATAAATGCAATCCTCTAATAAGTTGGGATGACTTATTTCCTAGGGAGGATGGATAACACACCCCTTACTAATAGCCTCTAGGTTTAATGGGGCAGGTGTGGAAGGTATGACAAAAATGACAATTTTTTTCTCTTAAGAGACTAAACTATAAATGGGGCATGCTGACCCTATCATTTCCTCAGTCACTGATGTGATTGACAACCCAAAAATAAATGTCCCACCATTAATCCAACATGGTGTTCCTATCTCAAGAGTTTAATTTGAATTAGCATTAACCATTGTTGAGGAGGGATATAATGAAAAGGGAATTTGAATTTACGCCTACCTACTACAAATAGTGGAGAGTTTCTAAATCCTTCTCATCCATGTCATTTCCTCCAAAATAATTTAACAATCATTTTATTCTATTATAAATTTCTTTGAAGAATTCTGTCAAATAGTTCACATTCATTGTTTGTGCTTCCACTTTCTACATACATTGTTAATAGTGAATATTGGTCAAATTTCCACCTTCATTATGCTTAATGGAGGTTCATACATGGTTCCAAAGATTTCATTTGACATTAGATAGGGAGGATGTGGGAAAGGGGGCTTGAATCTAGATTTTCAAGTGCTGCCAGATTTTCCAAATGTTTCTAAGACACTTCCACTAAATCCATATTATGTAAATATTGCAATCATGGCATTCCCTAAGATCAACATATATTTGAGGTATTTAGTCAAATTCTTCAGGCTGTGATGAAGCAAGTAAAAAATTTGGCATTTCACTTTCCAATCTCCATTTTCTAGAAAGTTTTTACAACATTTTCAACAAATCCATTTTGAGTGTTCTCACAATCATTGTTTTGGATTAAATAAAAAATAGGTTTTGAAGGGACCAAAAGCAAGTTTTGGTTCTCACAATCATTGTTAAAAACTAACAAAATCATTTTATTGAAATTTTCTAAAGCCTTTTAAAAAAATCCATTTTCTACATAACCTATGATGATAATTTTCCAGGAGCTCAGCCCATTGAGTTTTTTTCAAAGTTTTGAAATCCCTCTAAAAAAATCAATCCATGCACATCCTAAAATCATTGCATTCTAGGTGCCCACACTAATGAATTCACATGCCCAGTCTATTCTCCCACATAATTTTTGTGTACAATTCTACTAGGGATGTTGCAACCACATCATTTTAGAATCCCCTATTGAGTATAGGAACCGGGGAGACAAAGAATATGTTTCTATGAAGTAAGAGCTCCATCTTAAGAACATGGAGGAAATAAAATGATAGAGTTGAAGAAATAAACTGAGTGTCTATGTGAAATAAAGAGGAAATAAGTTTGTGTAGAGATAGGTGAGGAGTACAAAGGAGTATAAGCGTGGAAATTGCAACCACCAAGTAGTGAGGGAAAAGAAGAATACCTTTCCCGAAGGGAAGGCACAAGAGAGGGATAAAATGTGATTGATTTAAAAGTGAGGGATATGAATTATGATTAATTTAATTACCTTAGGATAATTCATGGTAGCATATTAATATGAACTATGCATGATCAACCATTAATTGGTGTCTAACACAAAACTAAGATACATGGAAAAATAAACTTATTGTTGACTATCAATAATTGTATAACTATTTTCATTAAACCTTTTCTAGTAGAACATGACCATGTGTTATAGTGAATTTGATTTGCATTATTTAATGATTAAAGTCATAAGGTAAAGTGTACTATTATTATTATTTTCATATCTTCATATTAATACTTAAAAATATAATGTTTTCACCTCTTTTGAGAAAAGTGTTGATAATAAACATAATTAGAGAAAGTTTATCATTACTAATGTATGATTCCATATATTTGGATAACACATTAGAATATATATGAAATAAATATATTAAAAATAATGGTTTCAAAGACTACGCCAATGGTATGTGATATGAAGTTTTATTTCATAAATCAAAGTATAAGTATTGTGGATGAGTTTTAGTCCTGAGCTCTATATATTTAATTATTATTTAAAAGCATCTTAAGAAGTGTGGGTATCCTCCCATGTTGGTATCTAAAATGAAAAGTAGCATTTAATTATAAGGTCAAGTAAAAAATTATCTAGTCCAAGAACTAAGGTATTATAAGAAAAATGGATACACAATAAGGAAAATGGAACTATATTGTTAAGAATATTGTTACCACTAATATTAGGGTGTAAATATATTTTATTAAGACACATTAAGAATAGTGTTCCAATCACCTTGATTGACTCAAAAATTAATCACGCTTAATGCAAGTTTGTAAACATTGGACATGTGTTTCAGGATCAAGAAGGAATTTATGTGGCTTTATTAGGACGATGTCCTATATTTTTATAATATTAAATATCATTCAACCATGTTGAAGTGGGATGCCACTTGAAGCCTTATTTGAGATTTTATAATATTATTGTATCATATTGATATTCCGATCACATGAAATTTATTAACCTCTTAAATATAATAAAATTTATAGGGGAGTTATCATGGGAGCCAAGGGTACTATGGGTCTATTGGATGATTGCATGATTGCGTAGGAATTTTGGATAAGGGAAGGGTGGACCTATGTTGTAAGTTCTGTGAAGTTTAAATCTGAGATAATTACTTATGTGGATGGATGGGTTATAATATGGTTACTAAATGGTGAACTTGTATATGATTCCCTAATTACTAATAACTATTATTATTTGGAGGGAAACATCAAAAAAATATTTGTTGAGGGAGCTTGAGTGTATGTGTCCTTGAAAGAGCTTGTTAGGAAAACTACGTGTAACTTTGAACTAGTTGTAAGCAGGAACATAGGTGGTCCTTGGGTGAAGGATACTATTATAACCTAAAGTCCATAGTGGGAGGGAGGGTCTATGAGGTGAAACTCTAGGTATTGGTTTGTTCCAAATTTATTTGACCTTCTATATTTTGTAGGCTTCAAAGGATTCCCATCTTCTGTTGGTTTTGTGTCTATTATGTGTTAGTGAAGATAAACCCCTGACTTATAGGAATCTATGCATACACTCCTAAATAAGTCAATTGTATTATATTTATCCATTTTTTTAATAGTGTGATTATTTTTATATGTATGACCCCAACAAGTGTGAACCATCACAATATTTATGCAATGACAACCAATCATTAGATTGTGGTAATGGTTGATGTGTCAGCTACTACAAGGGAAAAGTTAGTATTCACTTAGTTCGTAGAGGTGACATTTCCAAGGCTAACCTAGGTATGATATGTTAAGAGTTCACAGGCTGTCATTGGAATGTACCAATGTTGGATGCCTATAGCTACTATTGTATCTTTTAGATTAGATAACATTCACCTAGCTCACAAAGGTGAATGATTTCTAGGGTCTATATGGGATTTGATATGATAATGATTGTATATGTAGTTTCCTTACCATGTAGCTAGTGGTAACTATAGCTATCTATTGTATTAGGAGGGTTCACTAGTAGTCAAATATAACATGGGTTTGATCAATGCCAAGTGTTACTTGGGAGATTAAAGAAGATGGATAATAATATCACTAAGCTCACCAAGTGGTATGTGTCAAAAGCTACTTCTTCCTAGTTTGATAGACTTGTCATTAGTGTTCTATAGGAAATTTAAGTCAAAATTTACTCGACTAGGTTCGTTCACTACATGTGAAAATCCTTGGGATTGAGGATGAATCCATGGTATAGTATGGGATGTACCAAATCCTCTTCCCAATTGTTTGATGATGTACTTGATCCTATTGGGTTGAGGATAGAGCCATGATGTAGTATATGATGCACCAAATCCTCTTCCCAAGTACCTATTGGTGCAAAAGACTAGGGAAAGGAATGAGAGCCATAGTGTAGTGCATAATGTATCAATATTCTCTCTCTTTAGGATGCACTAAGGATGGGGGTGATTAGCCATTGGATATGATCTAGATCCAATTTTTTATTCATGAAGCTTATATTAGATAGTAAACATTGCCATGCGATTCATGTATCAACTAGTCACTATGTTATTCATCTTGTGTGTATAAGCTAGTTAATATTTCCTTTGCGATCTATTTACGAGCTAGTCAATATTTTCTCTGTGATGTATGTTTGATCTACTCATTGTGTATGTGATTTTTGGTAAAGCTATCCATCCTATGTAGTTGTGATGTGTATAAGCTTTCCCATTGTGTATACATGACGTAAGCTTGGGATAATCAAATGTGTGTGATTTGTGATATGAATCTTGGGTGTATGTATAAGTTGTACAACTAATGATAGGCAAGAATGGGTATGGAACCAATGTTTGATGACAATGTGTATCTTTTGTTGTGGTGGGACTAAGTTAATAGATTACCATTAATTAACAATCACCAGTTAAAGAGAGATAAGATCAAGAGGAGAGTAAAATCCCTCTCATGGAAAATTTTGAAGCCTCTGACTTCCCATGAGAGAATACATAGGAAGGGGCATTAAGAATGGGCCCTCAAGGCTTAGGTATGGGTCTAGGGATGACCCTACTATTGGGAGCTTAACATGATCAATTGTAAGCATCGATTTTGAAATGGAGTCATTGACACCATGGACAATTAAGTTTTTAAATCACCACTTCTAAATTAAATAGAATATGCTTGGTTGATTAAGTTAATAATTAAAATTAAGTAAAAATAGTTGTCAAAGGGAGAATTTACAGAGAGTAGTTACAAATGCTTTAGCACTTTACTACCCAATTACAATAGTCTACTTGTGAAAAGTTTGATGTTTGAACTTCTATTATTCCAAAAGTTAGGGTCAATCATAGTATGATTACTAGAATTCTACTTTTAAATTGTATTATCTTCAAGTCATATGGATAAATTACAGGGTTTAGTCGTCTTTATTAAAAAAGCACATAATAGAGATGTTTATAATTGTAAAAACTATTTTTGTTTATGTCTATTTATAAGTAGAATAATAGAAAATTCATTCACACAATAATGCTTTCCATCATCTAACTATATATTATTCTCCACTTCTCCACATTTGCATGATTGGAACACTAATGAGATCTTGAGCTTGTAGGCCAGGTTTCGATATAGTAGAGATTAATGTTTCATCAAGTGTGTAAAGTTTGTTTGAGATTTGTGCCTCTTTTGGGGATAAAGAATACATCTATGAGAGGGAAGAGTTGTGAGCCTTACGATTGATGCTTTCCATGTGAATTATCACTAGAGTAATTGTTAAAATTATATTTGAGCATATTTGAGATCTATGAGGAAGGATGAATAGAAGCTATGTTGTTTGCAAGGATAAAGCATGAAATAAATTACCAAGAGCAAAATAAGAGTTAAAATCTTAATATATACAATAAACATATGCTATAATTTTGTGACAATATTAAAATTACATTTACATACACACATACACACTGTTAGAGATAATTTAATTATTTATGAATAGAAACTAAATAATAACCAAATGGTTGTAGCTCATTGGTTGTGTAAGAAATAAGACATGACATTGAGATCACACTCCAATTTGATAGATTTGATAATTCAAAGTTTTCTAAAGTTTAGATATTTATTTATTAATTTTATATATTATAAAAATTACTTATCTCAAATATGATTGGTTGACCTTTTTTAGAACAATTTCTATTATTTTTGTTTTGTTTTAATTTTAACCATAATTTTGTAATTTTTTAGAAATTTTTTATTTTTTTTTGTTTTATTTTTATTTTAACCATAGTTTTCTAATGTATAATTCATATATCATTTAATTTATTTTCAAGAATGAAATTACTTTTTTAATTTATAATTTAGTATATTTTTATGGTATACTATAGTTTATATTTTATTGCTATAAACATGCAATTTTCATTACAAAATTAAATTACAATCTAAAATATTTACTATATTATATTTTTAATATATATGCTATAAATAATTACTACAATTTCAAATATTTTAATATTTTACTAACCCCTTATTTATTATTTAAAATTCCACCTTACAATTAAAATCTATAACTTTTTAAACATTATTTTTAAGATTTTATAAAAAACTCTTATTTAATTTTTAATTTATAATAATTTAAATTTTATTAAATAATTATTAATTAAAATATATTTAATTTTGATAATAAAATTAGAATTAAATTTACATATATAATTAAAATTATAAGTAATTAGGTTTATTCTAACAACTATAAAATAGAAAATTTAAACTATTTAAAAATATTTTCTGAAATTTTTTTTTAATCAATAAAACGAATCAAACTATAATTAGAGCCTTATTTCATTTCAGTTACTCCATGCACCGTTTCTAAATATAGTTAGAAACTATTCGATCTTCTATTTTTCAGTTTCCAGTTTTGAATATTATATACATTTTTAAAATTTAAAAAACAAAAGGCAATTTATATTGGTCGATATATATTTAGAAAAAGATTTTGTTTTTGGCTATATACAGTAATGTCTATCTTTGGTTCACAGCTCATGAAAGCATGGAATAGAATTAATGGAGTAATCGTCAAACCTGTTTTTTTCATTCTCCTTGTATAAATATCTCAACCACTGTGAAAATATTCATGCAAAAACAAATTTCTGGGTTTTTAAGTCCACTTGCTGAAATTTCTGATTTTGAAGTGCTGTGAAATGGGGCGAAACAAAATAGCCATTGAAAAGATTAAAGATGAAACGAAGAGAAAAGTAACATTTCTTAAACGAAGAAAGGGATTGTTTAAGAAATCTGAAGAACTGGCTGTTTTAACATCCTCCCAGGTTGCAGTCATTATCTTTTCCAGCTCAGGGAAGCTATTTCAGTATTCCAGTGAGAGCATGACGAGCCTATTGAACATATATTTTAACTGCCAGCAAAACGATGATTTAGAGGAGGTGAAAAGTGAGAAGGAGCAGTTGCAGTTGAGGATAAAGCGTTTGATGGGAGAAGAGCTCTTGAATTTAGAGATGAAAGAGTTGCAGGAACTTGAGAACCAAGTAAAGGCTGGGATGAGTCGAATCGAGGCCAGAAAGAATGAGTTTTTGTTGGAGAAAATAAGTGAAATACAGAAAAGGGACCATCATCTGCAGGAGGAGAATCAGATATTGAGAACCCAACTTCTTGAAACAAGTAAAAGGTTTGGAGATTTAGGAGTCCCTACAAAAGATTCGGTTCTGGGTTTGAATCTTATGCCTATGAAGTTGGACTGTTAACCCTCTGGTTAACTCTGATATTGAATGGTCATGGTAGTGGAAGAATTTGAATTCTCTTTTTAGATAACCAATATATTGTATTCAATGGGTAGCAAAGGGAGCTACATCTGGATTAGGGTTTGGTCTTTCACTGAAGGTTGTTGGTGTGGCGTTGGATGTGAAGTCTCAGTGTTCATTTTTGTCTGTTTATTTTACATGTGGTTGGTTCATTGTTATTTCATTTTTTAAGTCAAATTTTTGAAGTCTTGAATGGTTAGTTGGTTTATAAATAGTATTGAAGATATCAATTATTTATTTATACTTATATTTATTTTTAAAGTAAATAAAGATAGGGGAGGCCAAATTTGAATGGGTGGGGGGCTAAAATTGTTCCATTAGTTTAGGTTTTTTTTTGCTACTTGTCAATCATATAAAATTGTGGAGGTTATAATAATTCGTTAATATTATCAATGACTTTTTCTTAACAGTGATTAAAAAAACTTATTTCAACCAATTACAATTAACTATTTTTCTTTTTCAATTTCTTTTTAAATTTTTCGAAAGTTTACATGTGAAATCGACAAACTTAATTGTTTAATTTAAACTTATCATTTCAAAACATAAAGTATTTTTTTGTAAAATAATGAAAATTTATAATTATTTTTCAAATTTTATTAGAATTAAAAATTATCTATAATTTTAATTTTAGCTATTTATTATTATTTAATAAATGTACATTATGTAAATTTTATATTAAATAATTATCCCTAATAAGTTTAGGAAAATTATTTTATAGTTTGAATTACCTCTATAATTTATGACACATAAACGCCTTCAAAGTGGAAAAGTGTTTCAAAGAATTGAATTAGATGCTGACCAAAGTTATTTAGTTGAGGCAATTATTATATTTTCCCAAACGTGATTTTTAATGAAGTTTTTGAGATTGTTTTTTGTTTTGTTTTGAATAATTATATGGTCTGAATTATAACTTTTTTCCCAAGCTTCCTTCCTTATATTGAGTTTTTTTCTTATAAGATTTGAAATAGAAAAATGTTAAAAAAATTACTAAAATAATTATCTTTTCCTAATTATATTAAACCACAATTGATTAGGTAGTTTAATAGAATATACATACAAACACATTATTTTAATATAAGATATATTTAAAAATTTAAAATATTTGAGACATTGTATTTTAGGGAATACTAAATAAAAAATACAAATATTTTTTAACAGTTCTTTATAACAATTTCTTATGTTTAGGGGAAATTAATATTTCAATTTTTTGATAATTAAAGACTTATTATTAAATAATTCTTATATTTACATTACAATATATAACGACAAGTACATGACACTTGTTTAAACATTGTCATCTTATTGATAAATTTATATATTATAAATTATTCTACATATCATGTCATGATCATGTTTTAAAAAAATAGAACTTACATTTATTACGTCGAGAGATGTTCTTACAATGGGAGCAAGGGCTGGATACCAACACGACATATTCTTAGGAATAAAAAATAGAGGAGTGCTAAATGACATGAGAAGAAAACTAATTTTTTTATAAAAAATTGCATGCTTTTTTCGGATTTGGAGAAACAAACATGCATAGAGGAACTTGAAGAGACAAGACATGGAAAAAGGCATCCTTTGGGGAAGATGAGGAGATGCTCTCAAATTATAAAAGAGTTATTCCCTCATTTAATTTGTTGTTTATATAGTTTTGGGGAAGATGAGACGCTCTCAAATTATAAAATAGTTCTTCCCTCATTTAATTTGTTGTTTTGTAGAGAAGAGCATGAGAGATTTGGAGGAGAATTGAAGAGATAGTTTTGGAGGAGATTTAAAGGTGAAATATTTATTTCTTTAATTACTTTGTTTTTGTACATAGTTTAAATATTTATATTTACTTTAAATATTTAGATTTAGATTTAATATTTAGATTTAGATTTCGGTTTAATATTTACATTTAATTTTTGGTATTTTAAAATATGGAGGGGAATATTGTCATTTAGATTTAGATTTAGTCTATAGTGTTTTAATATTTTTATTTATTTTTTAATGTTTTAGATATATTTTATATATTAATTTTAGATTTACTTTTGAATGTTTTAGATTTTGGTTAATTTTAGTTTATAATATTTTTATATGCTGCCATATTTTCAAAAATTTCAATATATTACATTTATTATTTAAATATTATCATTTTAATTTAAATATTATTTTTTAATATTTTATTTTGAAAAAAACTTATAAAATGCCAAATGGCATTAGAAAAATCTGAAAATAAAATAAAAATCAAAATATAAGGCCATAAAAGGCCAAAAATAAAGGAGTGCCAAATGACATTTGAAGAAAACTATATATTTTTTAAAAAATTTGCATGCTTTTTCAGATTTGGAGAGGAATTTGGAGAGACAAACATGCAAAGAGGAATTTGAAGAGTCTTTCATATTTATTTCTTTAATTAATTTGTTCTGGTAAACTTCAAAAATGCCAAATGGCATTAGAAAAATCCGGTAATAAAATAAAAATGGAAATATAAGGCATAAAAGGCCGAAAATAAAGGAGTGTCAAATGACATTTGAAGAAAATTATTTTAAAAATTTTTTTTGCTTGCTTTTTCAGATTTGGAGAGACAAGCATGCAAAGAGAAATTTGAAGAGCCTTTCATATTTATTTCTTTAATTACTTTATTTTTGTAAACTTAAAAAATGCCAAATGGCATTTGAAAAATCTGACAATAAAATAAAAATGGAAATATAAGACATAAAAGGCCGAAAATAAAGCAGTGTCAAATGACATTTGAAGAAAATTATTTTTTTTAAAAATTTGTATGATTTTTCGGATTTGGATAGACAAGCATGCAAAGAGGAATTTGAAGAGTCTTCCATATTTATTTCTTGAATTACTTTGTTTTTGTATATAATTTAAATATTTAGATTTAGATTTAATATTGAGATTTAGATTTAGGTTTAGGTTTAATATTTATATTTTTTTTTTAGTATTTTAAAATATAGAAGGAAACACTTAGATTTAGATTTAGTTTATAATGTTTTAATGCTTTAGATATATTTTATATATTAGTTTTAGATTTATTTTAGATTTATAGTTATAATTTACTTTATAATGTTCTAGTTTAGTTTATAATGTTTTTATATGGATGGTAATGCCATCATATTTTCTAAAATTTTAATATATTATATTTATAGGGTAATATTTAAATATTTTAATTTAAAAATATTACTACTCTTTTGTTTGAAATATAATTTTAATATATAGATAGAAATGCCACCATATTTTCCAATATTTCAATGTATTAGATTTAGTATTTAAATATTGCCATTTTGATTTGCATATTGTTCTTAAATATTTTAATTTTTTTTGTTTTAATAATATAGGACTACTAATGTTTGAAATAAATTTTAATATATGGAGGGAAATGCCGCCATATTAATTAGATGGAAACGTCATATATTTTTCAATATTTAAATATACTAATCTTTATTATAATAATTTTGGTACTAAAGTTATTTTGTATTAGTGAATTAAATTATTGCTTAGATTTTAAAAAATAGTAAATTCAATATTTCATTTTTATAATTTGATTGAAATATTATATTAAAATAATTAGTTTTAGATAATTTGATTTAAATATTAGAATTAGTAATTTCAATATTAGATTTATTAGATTTAGATAATTTGTTTTAAATATTGGATTTAGTGATTTCAATATTAGATTTAGATAATTTGTTTTAAATATTAGAATTAGTAATTTTAATATTAGAATTAAAGATAATATCGAAGAGAAAGTTGTAGACATCAACAAGAACAAATGACGGAAAATCAAATAGAACAACATAGAATACTACACAATCAAATCGGTAGACGAATGTCTGCTACAAGAAGGGCTGAAGTAATAGTGGAACAATTGAAAATTGAAAATAAAGATGAAATAAATGTAGAAAGAAACAACTCTCAAAGAACCTCTGAATAAATCTCTCCTCTTCAAAATGAGCAAATGCATGAAGGGCAACAAAGAGATCCCCAACCAAGTGAGGGGTATAACCATCCACCTAATATAAACATTCACTTGGATGTTGAAAATGGAAATTCTGCATCCATAGAATGTGTTCCAGAAACATGTAGAGTTCCAAATTATAATGCAACATGGTTACTAATTTTTTTTTAAATTTCTTATGGTTGTTAAAATAGTTTTGTTCACATTTCATCATACTACATCATCTATTATCTTGTTTTAAACATTATTGATTTAATTTTTTTAATTTATAGAATAATTGTACTTTTTATTTTAATTATTTCTATAGACTGATATTCATTTAAAAATTTGTAGCATACCATTCAAACTATGGCTGTCTCTGACAGAGAGTCAAACATCATTGATACGAGCCTGAATGCTTCGGTAGCCTCAAATGATTTCTTTCAGACTGAATTTGACAAGTGTGCATGAATAATTAAAGAATCATGCACAAATATAATCAAAGCCATGAAGAATGCATCGTTATCAATTGATTATGTTGAAGATCTGGAAATAATGCAGATGGAAGATGCTGCAATATTTTTGCATGACACATCTACAAAAGTAGATGCGTTTCTATCAATGATGAAAGAAGTCTACCATGATCATTATTCAAATAAAGGTCACAATACCATCTTAATCATTGAAGAATATGTGATGTACTTACATCATTACAGAGAAATGTTTTTTATATAGTTCATCCTTGTCTTGGATTTCACACTTTGTACTTCATCTAAATAGTTCTACCGAGACTTATATTTCCCCTTTCATCTAGATGTAAGTTTTTGAACAAGAGAAAAATAAATTTTTTTCACTATTCAAGTAATGTTTACAACTATACATGCAAGGTTTTGCAACATACTTTGTTGAACTTTGCATTTCTAATATTATTGGCTTTCAAAAATGTGTCCCATAAAAAGGATGCCTTCAATGGCTGTGCCAAATAAATATGAAAAATTATTCACAAAGGACATCTCACAGATATGTCAGGCACTAAATTTTGTATAAAACCCACATACTAATTCTAAGCATAATCCTAATCCAAAGGATAATATTCATTCTAAGTGTACAACCATTATTTCAATAATATTCAATCTAATTGTAACCATATATCTATGTTACTAAGTATGACCACAATCATAACTCTAATACCTGGGTTTGTGCAGGATCATGGTATGCCAAAAATTGGCGATGTGAAAAAATTAGTTTTTCACTCGTCCAAAAGCGCACCCAAAATTTTGTTGACTTTTGAGTAGGCCTAGGTGTCAGTACACCTGGCCAAGCCAAAATCCAAAGCTAAAGCATTATCGGATATCCGATATTCATCAGTAACAATATATTGTTGCCCAGGCTGCGTTCAACATTTTCATTGTGAAAACGTTGAAGCAGCCAAGCCTCTCATATCATATATCAGATAGGGATAAAATATTAGATTTGCTACAGTGAAGAGGTAAGTGAAATTTATTAGTTTCATTCTTGTTTATTATTTTTGGATTGAAATTTTTTGTTTTTAAAAAAAAACTAGGGCTTAAATGATATTGTTTATTATTTTTTAAAATTGATTATACACTAGAGTTGAAATGATAAAAACTAGGGTTGAAATTGATATTCTTTATTCTTTATTGTTTTTGAATCAGACATGGATTCAGACCAATCCAAAACCCTCCCAATGAGTCTGCGGACAATCTAGAACCACCTCAAAACAATCCCCCACCTTCAAAAGACCAACCGTTCTCAAACCCTTGACCATTATAGGATCTCATAGGAGACAATCTAAATCAGCTTAGAGGATATCAGAACACATATGCGAATATCCCCACCTTGTGCCCCATGTTTTCCATGCTGAACTCCATTATTGAAAGCATGGAGAAACTCACAAAACAACACAGTGCTGCACTTCTTTGGCACGAATCCATGCACACCCAATTTGATGATGGGCTTGACTATGATCATGCTATGGATCTAAATATAACAAAACCTGACATATGTAACATTTTTGTTGATCCCAAAACCAGTTTAAAAGTGGACCCTAAAAAACTAAGTTGTCAATTAAATGGTGCACAAATGATGCAATACGTGACAAATTTTGGGATAGCTGGTGGATGGTTTTTGATAGACCACCCCACAACAATTTGGATGTCCCATTCTATTTCATTAGAAAATTGTATGCTGAATTTGTGCTCGGTCACAAAGTAAATTATTGGAGCATGAGACAGAACCAGGGAGTAGGCTTAGGCACTCCCCAGGACAGGCCAGAGGCACAATGGGTGAAATCTTGCACATATGACCCCTCTCCTGAGATTTCACCACCTCCTACAGTGCAACATACTGACATTATTATTGAGGCTGACTCACAGACTATTCGAGCCATTCACACGTTGAGTGATCTACTAGTTAGGCAGAGTGCGATATTGTTTCCTCCTCATGCTGATGCTTCTGGCCCTTCCACATCCTCCACGAGCTCACATGTTTGTGTGCCTCATACTTGCGTTATGTGCAAGAATATGTGCTTGGGTCCCCTGAATGATAGTGATGCATATAACTATGTCTTCAAGGTGGACGATACTACAAAACACACTACAGGTACTGAAGCACCCCATGGAGATGTGCATCAGGGGCATATAGAGCCATGGAATCCTATTGTTATAGTAAGAGTAAATAGTTAACTTATTATATATTGTTAAGAGAATTTTCTTATAATGATTGCCCACTTATGCTTTTTAATGTGTTTCATTTATGTCTAGTTGATGACAAAGGAGGAGATGGCATAGGTGGAGGGGTCCGCGCTTTTGACCATTTCATTTGGGCTTGACACTTCCACGGTACATACATTTTATTGTACACATGTATTTTCTAATTTTTATGATAATCTTATTACATACTGATGCAAGTTTCACCAGTTGCCACTAGGGGGCAATGTGAGGGGGTTCAGGCGTCTGGTGTTGACAAGGGGAAGGTATTTAAGTATTTTAGATTGTTTAAGCATACATGTATACTTGTCACTTGTGCGCACTCATTTTTAATTACATGTTTTATTTGACAGAGGGCGGTGTCTGATGATGTCATGAGACTGGTTCACCATGATAGAGTCACAAGCATCTCAATTCGCAGTGATAGCCCCAGAGTACATATTTTTCTAAATTTATTTGTGTGTAGTTTAATATCAAGTATGTATTTAATATGATCAAGTCATGATTGTATGAAACTTATCTATTTGACTTTTGTAGGTCACCCCTAGTCTGAGGGAGGTACCATGCCAAGGGTTTGTATCATTGATTACCCAACCAAAATTTCCAGAAGAAAGTTCAACACAGGTAATTTTTAATCTTAATTTAATTATATTTAAAACATGTATTTCCTACCAATGATTTAACATTAAATAGTATAAGTCATACATCAATCTCACGTTCACAAACATATATATAGGTCAGAGTTGACATTGGTGGCATTGTCCCTTCGCTACCAAGGACATATATTAGGTATCCTGACCACATTAGGAGATAGAGAGGCGAGGTACATGAGAGTTCAATTTAAAAAAAAATTATTTATTATTGTTGACTATGATTTTAAATTTTTATTTATTATTTATAGAAACCATATAATTTAAGTAATCTAACTTGGGGTTTCACTTTTGTGTTTGAATGCAGGAAATTTATTATTTATTATTTATAGAAACCATATAATTTAAGTAATCTAAGTATATCAAGAATCAGTCTCCTCCTCCTCAATGGAGTATTAAGTATTAACTTTTTATTTGACATCTAATGTGATTTAGATTGTGATGTTGTTATCAGAATTTAATTGTGTAGTTTCTGAGTCAAATTCATTGATCCATATTTCATGAGTTGTGATTCTCATGAATCCATCTGTCATAAGAATTAATAGAACACTGAACACTCATTGTATCTAGGTGATGCTCACAGAAGTGAAGCATTGGGCCTTCCTTGAGAGATGACTTAAATATTTTCTTATAAGCATATCATATAGAATGCCAACTTGTGTCAACTAGTATTATTGATTTTCCTATTATACAATATATTTTTTTATATTTTTGTGCAAACTGTGGTCATACAGAAATAAAGAGAATCTTTTTCATCAACTTACATTTTTTTAGTTTTTACATTGTTTGTTTCCTTTTCCTCATGCAAAAATTATATATATACATATTTATGAAGCCTTGAAGCATGGGTCAAGATTAGATATTAGTGTATTGTTTGGGAAAAAGAAGCTTTTTGTTTTTGACAAAAGAAATCATAAACACCAGACATGTGTGGATCGGACCCTGTCTGGACCTACAGGCGGACCAAACCAGTTTGAACTATGGCTGTTCCGACGACCAGCTTGGACGAACTTGACATCCTAGGTTATTTCAATTTTTAAATTTGTTAGTATTAATAACATATTATTCAAGTAATGATTTTTGAACTGAAGACATTTTATCTTTTCGGGGGATGTTTCTTTTTCTAGTGTGTTTCTATCACTGTTGCTGTCTTACACATTTTCTATGATGGTGTTTATTTTGTCCATAATTTTTGTCCATATATTATGGGTTTGGTGCTCTTTCTCATAGAAATCTAGACGATAATATAAGGTACTTGCATTATGTTTCTTGTTAAGATATTGGAATTTAATTTTAATTTTCTTTCTTTTTTCTCTCTTAATTAATTTCATGATTTGTGGTCATATGTTACTAGACTTTGTTATTTCTGACATTATTCTCTTGACTTCAACAATGCATCTTCCTCTTCTATTCATTGATTTTTTATTTTGGTATGCATTTCATTAGTACAATAATAAACAAACATGTATTTTGGTATTTTTCCGGAGGTCTTTGCAGGTCTTTTCTAAACCTTGTTATATATGGTGTGATTTAAGATGTGCAGAAAGAAAGTTGCATACAACACTTTGCCTTAAAAATGAAGGGGTGGATGGATTGGATCCACACTAATAAACAAACACATACTCCAGAAATAGACACACACATATTAGGAGTCCATCCATTTCCATTGCTCCACCAAAAATGTTTACATGAGCCTCTTATATAGAGGGCTTTAGAATGCTCTAGAGAGTGTTACAGCCACAAAAGATATGTGAGAAAAAAGATGGAAGTCGGTGGGATTTGGTGGAAGAATCATCTCGATGGAGGATGAAAAGCTTCCAAATTTAATGCAAGGTTTGACTACTTTGCACATCGTGGGTGGAAGAAATTTCTAGATAGTGGAGTTAATGAAGACGGTGAAGTTGATGGTAGAAATTAATATCTACCAAAACTCCCCCTAATTTCTACCACTTGTTACATCAATACAACATCATTTTGCCTCTTTCTTGTGTTCATATCCAAGTCTGTAGACTTCTAATCCTCTTCCTTTCTTGATGCATTTTTTCTCATTTTTCTCCAATTTCTATGACAGTCCTTCAAAACTTTAATCTGCAACTTTCTGAAATCTTGCCATCTACAAATGTCATGCCAAAAATATTTGTTGTACTTTTAAACTTGCCATTATTGCCATCATCTTTTACATACAAACTTTTATAATTGAACAAGTTCTTGATCATACCTGTAATAGTTTGCCAACTCGATCCATAGCTCCATCCACAATCCAATTTCATGCATCCTGCCATAGAATCTTTCTTGTGCTCTCTATTCCAACATGTCTTTTCACAGCGACTCTTCAAACCACATATACTACATGGATGTAAGTCCCAACATTTATCCTTTATATGACCCTTTCCATTACAATGTGAACATTGCACAATTTGCATTCCTTGAAGTGATTTACATGTATCTATATCATTCTTTCGTCTTCTTGTGCCATATCCAAGGCCCTCATATCTTGGCCTCACTATTTGCTCAATTGGATTCCACATTCCTTGCTCATGCTTGCCAAATCCTTTAAAGTATCCCATTTTTTTCATGATTTTGAATCCAACATTTCCATCAAAACAACTAGTAATTTTTTATTATCATTACACTTTATATGTTCATCATCACACTCTTTTTACAAACAACTTCAGCAAAATTACATTTATCAAGTGACAAATTCAAATAATTTGTGCTACAAGAAACATTGTGAACTGATGGTTTTGACTTTAAACATTCATTCTCTTCTTTCAACAAACAATTCTCCTCTTCTAATTTCTTCATTTTTTCCACTAATTCCTCATTTCTTTTCTTAATATCATTAAACAATTTTAATTTTTCTTCTAACTCACAACATTCCTTTATCTTTGAATCATTAGGCTCTTTCACATAATTAAATATATCCTCCAATTCTTTAATTCTCTCTTTATAATCACTAATTTCATTTGAAAGTCTATAGTTTTCATCTCCCATTTCTTTTTTGATTATAATCCTTTTTCTACGCTCTTCCTTTAATTCTTTTTCTAAAAGCTAAATCTCAGAAATTAGATTTACATTTTCTTTCAATACCCTTTTACCTTTCTTTCCCATTATAATAAATAATTAAACTCACCTTAATCGCCTTCTAGAAACTTCGTGTCTCTTGTTTCTTCAACAGCTACTGATGTATCATTTTTGGGCTCCCCCCTTAAATTACAATCTTGTAATCCTAGATAGCTTCCTCGATCTTGATAACACACAAATCTCCGGCAATTTTATTCTCAAGTTAATGCAGAAACAGTAATAACTGCAACCAATCTTTCGACAGAAATTCCTCTAGTAGCACTGCCATCACAAATTGGCTCTATATATACAGTTGTTGCTCCTTCTGCAATCTGGTGTCCTCTTCCAGCAACACAATCTATAACCTCCACTTTAAACAAATACATGGATCTTCAAAGATAAAATGATGATTTCTTAATTGGCGTACCTTTCTGCAGGCGACAGTAACTCGTTTTCAACGATCAGCTCTGCAGCAGTCCCTCTGGTAATTTCCTTGACGAAAACCCTTGAAGACGATCTCAGCTTGGGCACTAAATCTCCTTTCGCAAGACTTTGACAGGTTCAGCAATCGTCTCCAATGATCTCACTTTCCAAATGCAATCCTACAACCAGCGATTTGCTTGCCTCTGTCAACAATTTCATATCTTCAGCTCTTCCACGATCTTCTGATGCATCTTCCTCATCCAGTAGCAAACTTCTCCACAGCCAGTGATCTTATCCTTACGACTCTAATCCAAATTTGATGGAGGTGAATGGACACGATCATAAATATATATCGAGACACAAACACATAACTGAGAAATAGACAAACATAGATTATAAATCCATTTTCAGTGCTTCACGATAGAACACTGTAATATCTCTTCATGCAGCAGCGACTGAGATCTTCCCTTATCTCAGGTTGGGTGACATTATACAACAGCTTCCACAGTTTCCTTCAAGCATCAACCATTGTTCTGCACCTTTCTTTGCTTTAGCACTGACCTCTCAGCTGCTCACATATGACCTTTGAACTTCTAGCTCTTTCACAACCTCACCAGATCGCTACCCTTATCAATCTGAAGGGGTGGATGGATTGGATCCACACTAATAAACAAACACATACTCCAAAAATAGGCACACACATATTAGGAATCCATCCATTTTCATTGCTCCACCAAAAATGTTTACATGAGCCTCTTATATAGAGGGCTTTAGAATGCTCTAGAGAGTGTTACAGTCACAAAAGACATGTGAGAAAATAGATGGAAGTCAACGGGAGTTGGTGGAAGAATCATCTCAATGGAGGATGAGAAGCTTCCAAATTTAATGCAAGGTTTGACTACTCTGCACATCGTGGGTGGAAGAAATTTCTGGACAGTGGAGTTAATGAACACGGTGAAGTTGATGGTAGAAATGAATATCTACCAACAAAAAACCTTTTTGGTTTTAATTTACAGTCCCGCTCGTATGCAAACTTCTCGGGTCCTTGTTTTTCTATGTAGCCAATTCAAGCCGTTTACATACATTTTGAAAACAAATAGAAATAGATGCAGCTATGATTCCTCTTCCAAATTCCATGTAACTTTCAACTGAAAAATTGAAAAATTAAAATAAAATATATATATGACAAATCTTACCAAATACAAATCCTTTTATTGAAGTATATGTGCTCAATTTATCATTGTATTTGTTCAAACTTTTTGCAAGATTTTGGCAAAGCTTATGATCGACGTGATGACATTTTAATAGCTGCATGTAGCTATTCTAAATTGGCTTGGTCGGATTGAGGTTGAATTTGTAGATTTTTGAACAAGGATGTAAACAATGTAGATTTGATGTTGAATGGATGGTGTAGATACATTACACTAATTTTATTTAATGTTTGTTAGCTTCTGGATTAAAGATAACAGATGAATGGTGAAATTTTTGACTAAACAAATGGCTCTGCCCTCGAATAACTCTACTAGGCATACGAATATTCCTGCAACCTTAAATGCCCAAAAAATGTTTTACGAACAAACAAAGTACTCAGTAAATTACCCTCTATCAGAGAATCATTTTGAGGATTTTAAGACAGAAGAAATCACAGTTGCTCGATATAGAAACTAGGGCATCGAAAGGCAAAAATGATTCAACTTTCTCAAAGACAAAATCAACCCTTGAAGTATCCGGGTCTAACACCAATTTTCCTGGTACTTTGTCTGATTCCAAAACTGAGGAAGAATGGCAAGTTGTACGAAATCGTAAAAGGAAGAGCGGACGTAAAAGGGCCAAATCTTCGCATAAAAATGATACTGACTTTGCTCACTTCGTGAAAGAACATGCATTAAACAATGAGTTTCTGAAAGGGAAGCAAAAATTTGACATCACAACATCAAAAACCCCTTACTCCAAGACTATTCAGCGATCAACTCCGAAATATGACAAATATCACATTCACAAGCCTCTGTTTGAACAAAATAAAATTAAAAACAGCAAGCATCAGGGATCAATTTTACACAATATTGAGTAGGAATCCCGAAACCCTAACGTGGCTATGGGTGCGAACAAGGTTGATCTAGGCATACCTAGACTAAATTCAGGTCTAATAAATAAAAACAACTACTGAGCTAATGGATACACAAAAAGCCCGAAGCCAATATCTAACAACAAGGAGGAATGGCATAGTAAGGAAAAAAAAGTCAATCATGGAAAAAGTCTGGAGAATACCTACATTACAAAAATTTTAAATGACACATTTATGAAAGGTAACTAGGTCCATTGTTTAAATCATGGTTTAATAGCTTAGTGGTGTGGGTCACAATCTGATATGGTTGACATTGCTTTATGGCTCCAAGAAGCTTTTAGGGAACAGGAAGTATCACTAAACTCTCTGAAATTTCATATATATATTGATTGCAAAACAAATATCTTAGGGATTCTCCATTGAATAGGCCTATTTTTTTTTTTTTTTTTGGGGTCATTGTCTAAATTTTTTCAGATGGAAACATAACTTTAGTAAAGAGTCCTTTACATCAAAGGTAATCCTCACATGGATTAGATTTAAAAACTTCCCTATTGAGTTACATCACCGTAAAATCTTAAAATACATAGGTAACCTTATTGGGGAAGTTATAGGTCTATAATCAAATTACCTAGAATCCAATGATATCAAGATTTTGATTAATTTAAGAATAGTTACAATTCTGTTAAAACCTTTAAAAATCATAACGAACAGATCAATTTATAATTTGGAACCCATCATTTTCAAGGGTCAAATTAGAGATATTGTTATACTTAGCAAGTCCCATCTAATAACCCTAACCTAAATTTTACTCTAACCGCGCATACCTCAAAGCTTCGTACTAGAACACAAAGAACACTAAGGAATAACCCAAAGGAAAATAATAGGCCTGATGAAATGTTAAAGATCACTATTGAAAATGATATGGGATCAAAACAATATAAAGATAAGAAGCATTCCCCTGAAAATGAAATTGAAGAAGGATAAATTATTGAAAAAAATTATCATTAGTAGGACAACAATGCTAATAAATCTCTCTCCAACCTAGGAGTAGAAGTAGTAACCACCAAAACTATTGAACTACCCTCTTTTACTATGATAGGAGCTTGCATTGTAGAAGAACTTCAACATTTTAATGATACAGGCCCCCCATCAAGGATGGTACTATGTCTAAACATAAGAATATAAATAATGTACAAATTGCCAATCCTCACAAAGTAATAGTAGAGACAGTTGAAAAATTAACTAAGGCTGACAAAGTAGTAGGCTTGACAGACCTATCACAAATTACCGAGGCTTATCATCTTCAAAACCAAGTAACAATTATAGAAAAATGTAGAAGAAAATATGGCATTTCTAGATGATGTAATAACAGAAATCATCTCTCTTCATAAGGAAATACATGAACAGTTTTCACAATGACATGATCTAATAGTAAATCTAAATACTACCAATATTAATGAAAACTAGACCAAGATTTTACACCATAACAATAAATATCAAATAAAGATACCCATAGAGCTAGAATCTATCTATAAGATTTCAGGATGCCAGCTAATCAGAGATGATAAAATTATTGAACAATATGGTGAAACCATTTATGAAAAAATAAAATAAGACAACACATATAGAAATGTAGTACACAAGGAATGCAAATTACAAAACACTCTTGCTAATTTAGCACAATATTTAGAGGAAAATAAAAGCAATCCAAATGAAGAAAGTAAGGGTAAGGCTGAATGGGAAAATTTAGGAAATAGAGAACTTATGAAAGATATTGGTATACAAATTAACAACAATGAAATCAATCTAGAAGGGAAAGGCTCAGATTTGGAGGAATTCTCAAAGATCATGGAGAAAAGGATTATAAAAGAAGCAATGGATGAAGAGGATTAGAGTAACAAAGAGGATATAATTGAATTTCTAAAGGGTTTAACTAACATAGAAAGGAATCTTGGAATAGCTACAGTAGTTGAAGGGTTAAAAGCACCAATAATTCCCAAAGGCTCTAGGAAGAGAGGCAGAAAATAAATGGTAGAGTTAAGAAATATGGACAGAATAAAAGACAGCCAAACGAAACTAATTGAACCTTTTTATGCAGGAAAGAGGACGTTCCTTCGCAAGGATCAATGAAGATAACTACCTAGAATGTTAGGGGTTTAAATTCCCCCTAACAAACAAAGATTACTAAAACGTAATCTTAAACTCTTTAACTTAGAATTAATAATTCTTCATGAAACCAAACTATGCGATGATGAAGTCTTTAAATTAGCTCTTAAGTGCACTTTTAATAATTTAAAGTTTAATATTAGTAATATATATATAGACCTACCAACCCCAGTAAAAAAAAATAAGTATGGTTGGAAATAGAAAATAGTCTAGAAGAAAATGACAAAGGTGTTAATATTTTAGGAGGTGATTTTAATGCAATCCTAGATAGTAAAGAGAAATTTGGTGGATCCACTTACATCTCACAATATCAAAAGGAATTTTGTACATGGGTTAGAAATAATAATATTAATAGACACAAAAATAGTGAATGGTACCTTTAATTGGAACAATAGAAGAGTTGGTTTTAGTCATATTGCAGAATGATTAGATAGATTTTTCATCAAAGGAGATTTAGGTTATTTCAATTGTACCATCTCATCAGAAATTTAAACCAATGCAAGGTATGATCATTTCCTGGTGAGATTTAATATCATTGAGAAAGGAAAACCCTCTAGAAATCCTTTTAAATTTGAGAATATGTGGTTCCACCATTTAAGGACTTTCTGAATTTATTAGAAACTTGGTGTAAAGAAGAAACATTTGTATGATCTAAAATGTTTTGTTTTGTTTCCAATCTTAAGACTCTTAATAATAACATTTGCAAATGGAGTAAAGAACATTTCAATAACATCTTTGAGGAAAAACTCTTGGTCGAAAAAGATATAGATGACCTTAATGAATAAGTAATTAAGAAAGCAATGAATGAGGAAAGATATTATATCTAGAAATAAACTTCTTGCTAAACATGAATATCTCCTAGCTAAAGAAGAAATATATTGGAAACAAAAATCTAGGGAAGTATGGTTATCAGAAGGAGATAAAAACACAAAATTCTTCCATAATAGTACTAAAATTAGAAAAAATATCAATAGAATCACAAAAATTAAAGACCCCCAAGGTAACACCATAGAGGAACAGATAGAAATAACTAAAGAATTTATAGAATATTATCATAATACTTTAGATAACTTTGACACATCTAACCTCAATGCAAAGCAATCAATGTTATCATATATTCCCAAACTAATATCGGATAATAATAATAAATGGATTCATAGTAAATTCTCTTTAAATGAAATAAAAGAGGCCCTTTTTCAAATGCATCCTGATAAGGCCTCAGACCCTGACAAATTCCAAGCTTTCTTCTTCCAAAAATGCTTGCATTTCTTGGCGGAGGAGCCATGGGAATCTCTGGAGGCCACCTGCAACTCGAGTTCTCTCCTATCTGAAATTAATAACACCTTTCTAACCCTTATACCAAAAAAAAAACAATAATGAAGAACCGGGTGACTTTAGACACATTGCTTTATGTAACACTATCTACAAAATACTATCCAAGGCTTTAACAATTAGACTTAAAAAAGTCTTACCCAAAATTATTCTGGAATAACAAATAGGCTTCATCCCTAATAGATCTATTTTTGAAGGAATTATCATCGCTCAAGGGATTATTCATACAATACAAAAGAATAAAGATCCATGCATGATAATAAAACTACACATCCAAAAAGCATATGACAATGTTGACTGGAGATTTCTATGAAAAAATTTAGAAGCATTTGGATTTTCTAAAAAATGGATTAATATGATATATCAATATATTTCAACTCCAAAAATATTGATTCTAATTAATGAGAACCCAAAAGGATTCTTTAGTATTTCCTGAGACATCAAGCAAGATGACCCCATATCCCTCGTTCTATTTGTAATTATGACCAAGGCTTTAGGTAGAAAGATTCAAAAAAACCATATAGATGGGAAAATTTTAGGGATAAAGGTTTCTAACAACATTTCTAACTTCACACATCAACAATTTGTTGATGACACGATTCTTCCATGTACTAGTACAATAAAAGAAACGAATCAAATAAAAAATAATTCTTAAACAATATATGGAAGCATATGGATAAAAATTAAATGCTACGAAATCATACATTTTCTTTTTGAATACTGAACCTAAACTAGAGAGAGAGATATGTAAATTACTTGGATATAAAGTAGGTTACTTTCCCTGTAAATACCTTGGGATTTCCTTAGACAAAGGACAAAATTCTAACAAGCTATGGGATTCTATAATCTCCAAATTGCAAAACAAAATTGAAAGTTAGAAAGGGAGATGACTCTCCAATGCATGTAGAACTTCAATGATCAAATCTGTTCTGTCTACCATTCCGAGCTATCAGATGTCAATTTTTCAAATCTCATATAATTCAAAGAGGATGTTAGAATTTGAACTCAGAAATTTATTTTGGAAAGGGACATCAACCAATAAGAAAATGACTTTAATAAAGTGGGAAAACCTATGCAAACCAATCCAAGTAGGTGGATTAGGTATCAATAATTTACAATGGAAGAACAAAGCATTAAGAGCCAAATTAATCTAGAATATGTTTCAAAATCTTGAAAGAAAATGGGTCTCCATTCTCCTTAACAAACTTTACATAAAAAATGATGATCCCATTAATATTTTCAAATCAAAAGAGCAAGTCAAAGGGTCACGTATATGGAATTTTATGATGGATAGAAAATATATCATAACCAATAAAATCACTTGGGATATTGGAGATGGGTATGACATAGTATTTTGGGAAGATTCATGGGCTGGACATGAATCTATTGATACTCTTGAACTAGACCCCAACATCAAAAGAATTTTATCGCAAGAATGGGGTGACAATTTATGCAATTATATCACAAAGAATGATAACCATTATGCATTTGGATGGCAATGGAAAGCATTAAACAATATTCCTTTATCAAATGATCAAATTTTTTTTATAGAAATTTTAAAACATAGATTCTTCACGCTTAAAAAAAGGAAGGATAAAATCATATGGGCAGGGTCAAATGATGGAAATTATAAATTACGAGATGAATATAACCAAATTATAGATAATGAAGTATTTCCTAAGACAGTTATATCACTTAAAATATGTTAGAGTAAAGAATTTCCACCAAAGGATGGTATGTTCCTATGGGCAACACTACAAAAATGAATACTTACAGCAGAATGGTTTAGAAAATTAGGGTACAAAGGACCTTACATATATCCTCTATGCGAAAATAGTGGATCATATTTTACTAAACTGTGAATTCGATAACGAATATTGGAATTCAATATATAATAAATTAAGTTGGCACTCAATGCACCCTGATAATCTAATGGATGTTGTTGAGAGTTGGACAAATCATATGAGCAAAAATTTATACAAAAATATTTGGACAATTATTCGATCTATTGTGTCCTGAGAGCTTTGGATGGAGAGAAACATAAGACTATTCCAAGACAAGAAGATGCAATCTAGTTCTTTGGTCAATAAAATGGAATCCAACATCACATAAACTTTGAATAATAGATTGATAAACACCAATCACATATAGGGTTCCTTTTTGATATGGAATGACATTATACAAAAAAAAACTAGTTTGGACTTATAATCCCCCCTCAATATCGAAAGGGAGGTGCCAAAAGCAAAGAAGCTAGAGCTGCTTGTAAATGGACCAACCCTAAAAATGGTTGGTAAGAGTAAAACTTTGATGATCCGTCAAGGGGAAATCTAGGGAATGTTGGTATGGGATGCATCATACACTCCTAGAATGGAGAAATTCAAGCTAAGCTTGCAAAACACCTACATAAAACGTCAAACAATATAGAAGAAATTCCAGCAATAACAAAAGGGTTATCAATGTGTAAGCAACTCAACATCAAAGATTTAGAGATAGATCGTGACTCCCAAATCATGATTAATGTGTTAAGGCTTCAGTTGACGTCCAATTGGAAGATCAATTCGATTTTAGAAAGAGCTATAGAGGTAAAGAACTCCTTTGAAAATATAGAGATAAAGCATATTTATAGAGAAGGAAACAAGCTGGCAGATGAATTGGCGAATCTAGGTACATATGGTACTAAGATATTGGAAATACATCAACTAAACCCCTAAGCTAAAGATAATCCAACGCATCTAAAATATTTATTAAATTCATAATCAAACCCGATAATTTCACTCCATAGTCAAGCTCCAATAGGCCGAGTCTATATTGGACATTTTATATATTTACGAAGTTAGAAAACAGTAACATCAATTTCTCTCATTTATCCAATTCATCCTTTAAAAATTATCCCAAGTAGTAAGCAAAAATTATTTCAAGATTTATTTAAAATACAATTAATATATTAAACAATGATATATAGATATATAGAATGCATACCATCTCTTCACTTATTTATCCATGCAGCTATACAAATAACACCTTCTATACCATTAAATCACTTTATAAGTCTCAAAATCGGAATCCTCAAAGTCTCATCAATGGCCTAAACGTTAAGATAATTTTCAAAATGAATAACATCCCCGGGAATAGAATAAAACATATATTTGCAAGAGGTTATGAAGACAGAAAAAATATCTCATTAGTAATGGTGAAAAATTGTTGTTGAACAAGAAAAAAGAGTACCCAAGATATTGCTTGAAAGTATTCCAGCTAAATACAAATAAAAAACACCCAAACAAGTGATTATTAGAAGTCATGTCAATCATTACATATGGCACGTATTGCTATGTACTTCGCACAAGCCTGCGAAGTATATGATATGTATATTTTAAAGACATGATTTTACAAGAAACCACATAAAGACCTAAATATAATATATGAAGTTTAGCAGTCTTACCAAATAACCTGAATCATGTTAGTATATGGATTAATTTCTCTGTTTTCAATGACTATTCCTCTTGTTCTATTGCACAGACATAGTTATTGATGATACAGATGTAAATATTTTATGTCCCGTGTGTGCGCGCACATGTGCATGTGCATGTGGTACAGATTCTGTATAAATAGCTATGGACACATAACTGAGCTTTTCACAACTGGTGGTATGCTAAACTTTTGAGTGCAAAGATATGACACTGAATATGTTTTGATCTAAATCTCTTTAGACTAGTGCGAAGTCCAATGGATAACTGTTAGAAAAGGTCATGGGAAAATAGAGATCTTATCCCCTCCTTGTTCTTTCTTGACTACTTCTCCTTTCCCTTACCCTCTTCCCCTTCTTTTCCCTAGTCTCCCTTGTTATTTCTTTTTAATATCATTTTCATTTTTCCTGATTATCATTCTCGCAGATATATTGGGATATGGTAGTTTTTAACCTTTTGTCTTTAGTATCCCCTGTTTCTAACCCTTTATCTCTAATGTATTTTTTCATTAGTGTAATGACTAATACCTTTACCTCGTAAGACTCTTCGCCTCCAAGTTTAGCTGAGAAGCCCAATCATCTTTCCCATGATTTCCTCTTATATATTACTCTGCTTCCCCTTTTATTTCTTGCGATAGAACTAATCCTCTCCCTACATGATGGATACCCCCATCAAGCTGCGTGGTCCAAGGAATCAAGTTGCTTTCGACAACTCAATTGATGGAAAAAGAGTTAAAAAAAATTATGTCCTGCACTCAATTTTTTGTAGCAAGAGCGATGCTCTGTATTTTGGGTAAAGAATTCATAACTAATTGTGACAAGTATAGAGTTAACTCAGAGATTCCAGCAATTTTCATTGCTTTGACTCTCCAAGTGTATCCTGGTAAATATGCTATCGAGTGGCTTTGAAGAAGAATTTTTAAATGGAAATTTCTCGGTGACCTAGATATAGTCATCAACAATATTAAGGAGGATATGACTATTCCAATGTTGTGTCACTACGATTCCCCTATCATTGGAGGAAGGCTTGGTCCTTCATCTCCCATCTTAATCACAAAGGATTTGATCACCTTTATGGAAAGAAGGCCCATTATCAAAAGAAATCTTGTTTTCATTTTTAACTTTATGCATATCAGGAAACCTATTAATGAAAATTGGATTAAAAATTTTACTCAAGCGGATCTTGTTGGTAGATGGGGTTGGGAGGCCGATGCAAACTTTGTTTTTGATAGCTTGGAATCCTTTGATAATTAAAATTTATTGAGATCATTTGTGCCCGATGAAATACATGTTTACATTCACATTTTATATTATGGTAAATTTGTTTTAATTCTTTTCTCATAACAAGTGTCAATTGACTATCTTCGTTGGTTTTATGCATTATGGATAGCATCCAGAAGTCTAATGGTTAACTATTATTGGTCTACAATATCATCTCAATTTCTGCTCTGACAGCTTATTATTGGTTTATTCGATTCCCCTTCTTTCTCCTTACCTTCTTTCAAATTCCTGATCCTCTGCTATTCCTTCTCAGTCTCTTCTCTGTTAGGTTATTTTTGTCATACCAGTCGAAGGCATCTTTTAGCTTCCTGACAAACCCTTTGCTCTAGATTCTGCTCTGTTCTCATATTTAACTCCTTTGTTCCTAATGTTTTTTTTCATTAGTCTCTTCTGGTTAGTCTCTTATAATGAAGTCTATAAATTTGTTTTATGAGATTTCCTCGCTCGAGTCCTTTCCGGTTCTCTCCTTAGTTCCTTCTGCAGACCCCCTTTGGTTTTTATTTGGTGTTTTCAATTCCTTTGCTTGTCTTCTCTTCTGGACTAATTCCATTCGTATTTTCTTAATGAATATCTATCTTCAGCATTGGTACTATTTTCCATCCTCTGGATCCTTATCCTTTTCGGCCTACTCTTTTTCCATTTCTTTCTGTTGTTTTTATGTCATGGTAGGTATGTCATATCTTAGTTACTAGTAGCCTTTCATGACCTTGATGGTATATAAAAGTTCAAAAAATTTTAGGGCTTGATAAAGGTTGTTTTTAGACGTATCCATTTCTTAACATAATTGTTTAAGCTGCATCCTTTGTCTATTTGGGATCTTGGATTTCTGTCTTTAAATTTTCTGATCAATGCTTTCTCTTAGATTAATTTGACATTTATCTTCCCATAGCATCTCACTAGGTAGATATTAAATTGTTTTGAATGTAAATGTTTTTATCAATTTATTTAGTTATATATATTAAATATAATAAATATTTATTTTTAATAAAATAGTGTAAATATTTTAATTATTATTTTAAAACATATTATTATATATAAATAAGTTTCTAAATCATATGTTAAACAAGTTTATAAAATTAATATATTGTATTTTAAAAAGATTCTAAATTAATATATTCGATTTTAAAAAGATTTTAAATTAATATAAATATATAATAAACAATATAGAAACAAATTACATATTAATAGGGATATTAAACAATCAACTAACAATTATTAATAATAACATATTAAAATATTTTAAAATTTATAAACATTTATATTCTCCTATTTTAAAATATTATAAATTATTATATTGTTTATAATAAATTTTTAAATGTGGTCTAAAGTGAAAAAATGGCTATTACGGCCATCAATTTCCAGGACTGATGTAGGGTGTACGCTTTCTATTTCTGCTTGTGCACTACTGGATAATTGTAAATTTTCAGTCAATTCTGTCCTTGAACGTTTTCATGAAATACTCTCAAAAGTCTGCATTATTCAAACCTTGGGGAAGGGGATCGAATTGAACTCTCAAATGGGGCAATGTATCGAAGTTTTAAAAAAGAACTAAACAAAGTTGAGCTTAAGGATACTAACCTGGAAGAAGATCCGTTTTTAGAAAAGCCAAACAAAGTTGTGTTCATGGATACTAACCTGGAAGAAGAGACCTGTTGGAATCAAACAAATTTAAAATGAAAAACAAGCTTGCAGTTTGAAAGGCTCTATATTAAATTACAGATTCGGTCTCTGGAATATACAATGAAGCCAAAATTCAACACCCAAAAAAGATAAAAGAAATATGTTGACAAAACATTGCAGCCTACAACTTTTTATCCGGTTTCAATTATCCTAAAATATTAGAATGATGCAGTTGATATTGCAGAAAAATAAAATTAAAATGCAAATTTATTTTCTATTTATTCTAACATTCTCATGAATACCAAGCGTCCCATATTTCCCAACCAATAATATTGCAGAAATTAAAATTTTAACTATGTTTTGTTAAAATTTGTGCATTTTTTTTTTTTTTATCAAGATTAATATTCTTTAATAGAAAAAATATTTTTGGAATAAATGACACAATACATTACTTATTGTGGAAATCAGTACGAAGCAACTAAGGCAAATGAGGCTCAGGAAGCGGGAGGAGGATCCAAACTAGCATTCTCGCAAGTGCAAGTTCTGAGATTTGTAGGCTTAGAATTTTCCAGTTTCAAGTAACGGGGTATATATTTTTCCACAAATACTTCATCAACATGTTTATACTTGTCATTCTCCTTCCTTTCACACTGTTCCCAATCTCTGCTCCTCAAATTCTGCAAAACACATCTAATGAAAAGCCTTGCTTTGCTGCACAAAATCATAAGAGAGTCTAAGGTCTCTCTGGGTCTTTTGCAATAAAGCTCAGGCAAAGAAAGAACTGACCCACTTTCTATTTCTTCCAACCACTTATTATGTCTTTCGATTAGATCTGAAGTTTCTTTCACTTGAATGAATGCATCTTTCACTGCCTCTAATTGCCTGCTTCGCTTTATATGCTCAGGAATAGGAGAAAATTCATAATCTATGTTTGTCACCTTAAAGTCTTCATAGTTCTCAACATTAATGGGCTGATTTAAATCATGTTGGGCGATATTATTATTATTATTATGATTGTTGTTTTGATAGTTATCATATGCATCGTTTAAGCGGTGGTGGAGAATGTCTAAGCCTGATGTATTGAAGTTATGGTGGGTATGGAAATACCAACAATAGAAATATTTGTATTCGCTCATGAAGATTGTGGCAAAAGGGCTCGGTGTATTTTCCAAGCCCTGATAATCATCTTCATTTTGTTTTCCACTGCAATTCACATTTGGATTCATTTCTTTTTTCCTATGTTTTTCTCCAAGTATTTGCTGATAGCAAAAATGCTTCTCGTGTTATGCTAAGCACAGCATTTGATCTATTTATACTTTCTTTAAAGACGTGTCTCCTCTTAAACAGGCCGTTTGAGAAAAAATATACAAATAATTATTAGTTTATAATTTAACATGCTAATGCACATTAGGTGAAAGCAAAATTGAAGGAATGCTGCCTAGAAAATAAGCAAATTAAGTGTGTTTAAAAGAGATCATTGGAGAACAGACATTAATTCACGCAGCAGTTCGAAGATTATTGTTATGTATTAGCCGCCGCCCATATTTGAAGCGAATGCACCTTTTGCGAAAAAAGGAAAGTTGGCACAATTCTAACAAGAGCTGCAGGGCAGCCAAGTTCCTGCCATTACTGAAAGAGATTTTGATTTTGTCTTATTTATTTCAGGACAGAATAGAAAATAAAAACCAATCAATTTCATTACAAGTTGAATTGGAAAAGT
>MU226286.1:178486-190167 GCA_018584345.1 Thuja plicata
GTTCGTGTGGTGTGATCGATGTCAGTGTAAAAAGGCATTTTTGGCGATTATTGATAGTAATACTATTATTACTATTTATGTTACCCAGGGATTTGTTAGATATGTCAGTACGGAGCCGGATCTCCAAAATCCCCAAAACCGGCAGGGTATGTATAGGCCTTTTTTGAATTGGATTTGCAAAAAAGAGCAGTTTTTTATGGCATGCAACTACAGTCAGCTCCACAAAGATATTCTGACGAGTGCAGACCAAACCTATGAGATGGGGGGTAATATTCTCCGTATCGAACCAGATAATATTGATGAAGTCTTTACTTCTGACCTGCTGGTCACCCACTATTGCAAGGAAGCTGGAATTTGGGGCTTCATGGAATGTATGAAGGGAGGCCATGATGAGAGAATATCTAAACAGTTTGTTTCATCCTGGAACAACATAAATGTTTCGGTGGGTGGAATCCATTTTCAGCTAAATGAGGAGGTCATCGTTGAGGCTACAGGGCTTCCTATGGTGGGGAGAAAGTACAAAAAAACTAGCTGGATTGCAGACCCTACCAGCCTCAAACAATTCTTCAAAGAAGGAGAGCTGGCGGTCAGAAAACAGGGGGGTTTCAACAGAGAGGAGCTACCGGACTTCTGGCCCAAAATCTGTCTCATTATTATGAAGTACTTCACTCTTGAAGGTAAGTTTACGGTTTTCTACAACTACCACCTTGCTTTCTTGAATCACATTAGGAATAAAGATTTAATCTCCATTCCGTTTTATCTTTTTCATTCCATTGAAAACAATATCCTGGATATTAAAAGCAACCTGGACAGAGTTATCCTCCACCAAGGCCTCCTCCTCTGTCTCTTCCAGTTTCACAAAGCCATATGCTCAGCACCCCAACCCCCTCTGATTATTCAGATGATGCCCCAGGAAACACCCACTAAAAAAATTGAAAAGACCTCCAACTCCTCCTCCCGGTCCATCCGTATCACACAGGGGCCTGCGAAGTCTGAAAAAAAATCTCGTAAAAAAAGTATAAAGATCCCTACCCATAAGAAGGATAGATTGCAGGACTCTCATGTCTCAGACTCTGTGGATTGCATGGAAGAGAAAGGGGCTGACAACACACCCGAGACATATTTTAAGACAAAAAAATAGAAAATTACTGAAACCCTTGTCAATTTAGAGGTGGACCTTAGCGGGTCTGGCCGAAGGAGGTCTAACAGAATTGCCAAAGAGAAATGCAAAATCAAGATGCTGGAGACGGCCTCCAAAGAGCTCTCTCTCACAGAAAATGCCTCCCAATCCACAAATTCCAGAAAGGTTTCCTCGAAATGCTGTTTGAGCCCAACTGCTAACACCCCCTTGACCAACCCCCAAAGAACTATGAGTCCCTCCCCTCTCCAAAGCCCTCACAGAGACCCCCAGGTTAAACCCCTCTCTGTTGGAATGGAGGAAAAATGCAATTTTACTGGCACCCTCAAAAGTAAATTTGTGAATATTGACAAGGAAATTGCAGAGATCAAAAAGGGTATGCAGGACATGATGGATCTCTACAGGAGGACAAACAAATTTGCTCTGAAAGTGATGCATGCCTCGGCATTAACCCTTTGCAACATGCAGGAGAAGCTGGATGATGGAAAACTGGAAGCAAATGATGAGAATAGAGACCTGTTTCTGTTTCTCCAGGAGGAATGGGCGTGATCCCTACTGTCCAAACAGTTGGGAGAGAAGAATTAATTGCGTTGCCTATGGTTTTGGTTTTTTTGACTGGGCTAGTCCCATGGTTCCCCCGCTCTGTTATGGGGGTTATTATTAAGTTTAGATTTTTGTTTTGGTCGAGCCCTGCGTGGCTTAGGGACAATATTTTTGATGACGTTATTGTTAGTAAGTTCTCTGGTTTTATCTTTTTAAGTAGAACTGAAACTTTTGTTTTTGATAGAGGCAGAACTTTTATTGCCTGTGATAAACTGCTAATCTGCTATAAGCTTCGACTGATGCCATTAATTTGCTATTAATGTGCTTCTAGTCCCCCGTTTCACGGGCCAACACCCTCTTGCTGCTTATTTTATCAAAAACAAAGAGGGGAAAATTGAATAATTTTCTTTCAGATGTATGAATGAATGAGAAATCAAAGTTTCTACAACAAACACACGCATAACTAGAATGAATAAAGAAGCATCATAAGAATAACTGGAATGACTCAAAGGCCAAATTACAGTCAAAAGAAATACACACAAACATAAAGACCTGAAATATATTTCTTCTTTTCTCAGAAAGAAAAGAAAATGACTCAAAGATTATCTTCATTCCTGTATCATGATCTTTCCCAAAAATAGAACATGCATTTGTCTTTTCCCTATAGAATCAACTCCCCCCCAAAACCCCCCCCCTTGTTGAAAATCCTTACTTAATAGTGCTCGGTGACCTTTCAGTTACTTATATCTTATTCTTTAAATTCATCATAGGGATGAAATAGAACCATTCTTCTTATTCTTGTAGGAATAATGATTTTATTTATCAAATGAAGTGAACATTGTTAAAACCCAAAATATTTCAAAAGGAGAGCACTTATCCTAATGAAAATTATTTTATTGTCTTGCTCCGCTCATAAGGACAAGTGGCCTATATAGAGAACCAATTATGGGATAGGATCAAGTTTCCCGTGGGTCCCTCTTTACAACAAGTGGATGAAATATGCTACAACTATGGTCACTTCTATTACTGGATCTGCATTTAAGGTATGAGGAGGATTCTTCAATATAGGAATTGAGAGTCAACTAAAAGAAACACACATTATTGGAGAAAATTTCATTTCAGGCTTTGATATTGAGAATCTAATTCTTGTCACAAGAACCAACAGAAAGGAATGTTGTGTAGTGTCTCTTTATAAGTAACTCATTATCAGGTAGTTCTTGCATGATGTCTAGCAATATTTTTACATGTTCCTCTGTCACTTTTAACTTTGTCTTGGAAGATGTATTATCTTTCTCACTGTTTGAATCAGTATTGGTACATGAAATTTTATTACGAAACAACTCTCCAAACCTTTCACGATAGTGCATAGGGTGGTGGTACTCACCTTCGCGAAACCCACCACTAGATATTCCATAGAGAGTATCACTTTCTAGTGTCCAATTTATACCATATTCCTGCAACATGGCACATAAAATATCATCTTCCAATGTTGTCAATGGATCAGTTGGAGGAAGATGGTCTCTTGACTTCCTGTTACCTTTTTCTTTTTTCTCGTTGATCCAACTCCCACTCTGCTTCCTAAAATATAACCTGAGATTCAATGGAGACCTTGTCTATAATTAGATTAGAAAGATCTAAAAATTGCATATCATATTTCTCCAGTGGAAGAAGATGATTGATGCAGGATCATCTTGGGATCTTGGTAATCTTGCATCAACCAAAAATATTTATTTTCTTGTTTGATCAGTCTAGTCTTTTGATTAACGGTCGATCTATGGTTGTTCTTTTGTGTTGTGGTCACTATATTGTCTTTGTATCTTCAAGTTGGACCTTATTCTATGATCTCACATCATTTGGATCCATCGTACATGATATTTTATAGATTCTTTGCTTGACTATCATATTCTTCATTTTCTCTGCCAGTCCTATTTTTTGATCTTCCGATCGGATTCTCTATATGTGATCATCCCATCTGATTGATACATTTGAGGATGAATTTATTCTTTGATCACATCTCTTACTTCTTACAGTGGAGGTTGAACCTAATGATTTGGGTCCTAACTTATTTGTTGTAACACATTTTCTCTATTATTGGGAAATGTGATATTTTATGGGCCAACCTGATGTTGCGATTTCTCTATAAGCTTATGGACTTGTTCCTAAGGGATATGTCATTTTCATAACATTATTTGAATTTATTTTGGCTAGTTTTTGTAAGGGCTTTTTGATGATAATCAGGTCTGTATGCTAGGCATGTGAGATTGCATATTGCATATATGTTAAGTAAATGAATTTTTGATAATAATAGAAGGTTGATCTCTCATTTCTATCTATCTTGGCTTATTGTTTCCATTGTGTTGTATTGGATAGAAGGATTGGAATGGTCTCCTTGAGGTTTCTCTAGCCTTGAATGCATCAAGTGGTATTAGAGCATGGTTTTTGCAACCTATGGTTTTCTAGTGGAGTGGCGTTTGAAAGGATCTGACCTACAACCACTAAGGATTATGCAAATAGACAAGAGAAATGCTAGAGGTGGAGCTAGGAATATAGACTGGGTGTTCTTAGACTTGTTGAGACAAATTTCTTCCAGATTGGAAGCAGTAGAGACTACTTAGAGGAGAGGAAAACAAATAGAAGATGAAAGTGATAGAGAAAGAGATGAACAAAATCAAAATTCACCAAGGGAAGGAGAAAACAATGAGGCACAACTGGAGTTTAATCATGAAGAGGAGAGGTTCACTAGAGCCTTGACTAATGTTAATCAGAGAAATGATTTCAATCTACCAGATTATCATCAAAACCTAGATGTTAATGAATTTATAGAGTGGATCACGGAGATGGACAAGTATTTTGAACTTGAAGGATCTAATGAAGAGAATAAGATAAAGTATGCATGCACTAAGTTAAAAAAGACATGCATCCCTATGGTGGGAACATTTGCAGACAGATTGGCAAAGAAGGGGTAAAGACAAGATCAAATATTGGGATAGAATGGTGAATAAGTTAAAGGATAATTTTTTTACTAAGGACTACCAAGTAAGTTTATTTAGGAAGTTGCAAAACTTGAAGAAAAAAGACGTAAGTGTTAAAAGCTATACTGAAGAGTTCTACAAGTTGAACATCAGATCGGGTCATATAGATGATGAGGCTGAACAAGTTGCTTAGTATCTTAATGGTTTGAGGGTGTCCATACAAGATGAAATCATTTTGTTACAAATTAGGAGTGTGGAAGAGGCTTGTAAGTGGGTCTTGAAGGCTAAAGAGAAGCTGGACAAAAGGCTTGAGCAAAGCAAAGAAGCAAAGGAGGAATATTCCAAAGAGGTAGAGGCACATCTTCTATAGATCAGGGAAAAAGCGAGTCAAAAGTTAAGGACAATGTTCATTATAGGAGGATTGGCAGGAGTTTCTACTACCCTAAAGGAAAAGGTAGTGGTGAAAGGAGGAATTTAAGTGGCACTTATTTCAAATATGGTGAAGCATGATATAGAGCCTTTGAATGCAAAAAAGGTAACTCTGAGAAGAATGTAGAAGGCAATAGGAGAACAACATTTTCTAATGAATAATCCACCAGTTCAGTGAAAAATAATCAAGCAGAGGAAGGTGCAACCTTGATGACTAGGAGAATCCTATACCATAGAGAACCAGAGAAGGATTCTATACAGAGGAAGAATTTGTTCAGAACTAGATGTAAGGTACAAAAAAAGGTGTGCAATGTTGTCATAAACAGTGACAGTTCTGATAACCTTACTTCAGAGGAGTTTGTTGAAAAATTGAAGTTGTAGAGGATGAAGAATCCTAAACCTTATTGGATTGCATAGATACAAGATGAACACAAGGTACTGGTAAGTGGTCAATGCGTAGTTAAATTCAAGATTGGGAAGTATTATGATGAGGTTTTTTGTGATATTATGTCTATGGATGTGTGGCATAGCTTGTTGGGTAGACCATGGTAGTATGATAGCCAAGCTATACATGATGGTAGAAATAATGTTTACACAATTATTGCTGATGGGGTGAAACAAAATTTGTTAACTTTAGAGGAACCTTTTAAGAGTGAAGTATGTATCAGTACAAGAATTTGTCTAGTGAATGACAGGAAGTTTTTGGATGGCATGAAGCACAATTATGTGCGTTTGTCTTTAGTACCTAAGGAGTCTAAGAAGAATGTCTTGGAAGAAGAACATCCTAAAGAAATCACTAGGTTTTTTCTTGAGTATGGTGATATCATTTTAGATAATGTACTTGGGTAGTTGCAAGAAGTTGAGACCCACATTTGGGAAAAAAGTGGAAGTGTTTTCACTATTTTTTAAATTTTGTGTCAATTGATGTCAAAATTTGAGGCACTTAAAGGTTGAATCTCAAAAACTTCAGTAATAGGAAATTTAGCGTTGAGAGTCTACTTTTTAAATTTGTAATTTATTTAAATACTCACATGGTTGAAAATGCATTTTAGTAGGCATGTTTAAAAACCACTGTTTCAAAATACCTGTTTTAGGACCATACCACAAACATTTACAACCACCCTATTTTGAAGTAAATAAATGATTTTTTGTGAATCCTTATGGGGAAAGGTACCTAAAACATCAAATATTGATGAGAATATTTTTTGTTTTCTTTTATTGATTTTTTTTTATTAATTTTTAATTGACTATAAAGTACATTTTCAAAACCTCTAGTGTATGGCCACCGTAATTTAATGAAAGCTTCACTTTTTCAATTTATTTATTTTATCTTGAAGGTAATTCTATGTAGATTGATGTCATATAATTTATTTATTTTTAAATGTAAAATAAAAAAAACTTATTAAAATTTTAATTGACCTTACTATTTCAAGTTTAGATACTACTTTGGCTTGATAAATATTGTAAAAATATTAAAATTAAACATATCACCATGAAATTTATATTTTTATATTTGTTCAATAAGAGTTGTAATGGGTTTTTGTTTCATCAAAAAAATCATTCGGGAAGACCTCCAAAATATTATGACAAGGCAAAATTTTTATATTTCATTGCCTTATGCATATTTTTGCAAGGCCTAGCATAGGCTTGGTGGGACCAAGCTTGTCCCGAACTAAAAAGTAGGGCTGCGGTATAGTTCCCACTCCTATTTTTATGAAACGGGCACCCATTTCTTAAAATTCAAAAAATGGGTGCCTGTTTCTATTTGGACCGTTGAAATAGAAACGGGAACTCGTTGAAATAAAGGGAACTTGTTCCATTTAAATAACGGGCACCCTTTCCTTAAAGATCCATTGAAGACAAAAAATAGGACTGTGGGCCTGACCTCAATGATTGACGATTATTCAATCATTTTTATGACATATCCGTGGTCCAGAAAGATATTTTGAATCAAGATTCTCTTTTCTTGTCTTGTTTTGGATTTGACATGAAGAGAATAATTTGAATTCAAAATTTGGTGCAAACTTGGGATCAAAGAAATGCAAAAAGAGGCAAAGGAAGGTTCTGATAGCTAACGAGGTTGCAGCAAATAAAGAGGAGACAAAACAACAACAAGAAAGAAGAGCAAGAATTCAAAAACTAAATAATGTTGGAGCATTAAGTTCATCAATCATTTCAGAATAGGAGAACATCAATGAAATCATGATGGATGCAAAGGTTGAAGAATAAAATACAGTAGGAGAAAATTTAGGTGCATCTTCTAATCCAGTATTGGATATAGGTATGTGTTCACAGCCAAATGAAACTTATTCTGATAAAGAACTTGATCTTTTTATATTAGCAGGTTACTCTTTAAATCATTTAGATTTTCTTCTTGAAAATAGAGTAATAGATTTTATTTCACATCAAATACCATAAATTAGTAATGTTAATCATAATGATAAAGGAATTAAACGTCAAACCCCAATTGAAACTGAAATTTGAACCCCAATTGAAATTGACAATCAAATGAAAATTGAAATCAACAATGTGGATGTAGACATAGAAACAACAATTGAGAAAGAAATCCCTTTGAATGAATAATTTAAAATTAAAATTGATGTTCAAGACAATCTTTGTGGTTTGGTTTCATGGAGACAGATTAGGACACACATGAGTATATTGTTTAGACAATCTTTTTATAAAAGGAAATTTGGGTTTCAATTTCAATTAATGTTAAAACTAATTTAAATAACTAAAATTCAAAAAGTGATGAAGAGGTTAGACATTTATGTGAAATCCAAGAAGAAGGATGAGTCTCTAAAACAAGTTTTTCTAGTGCCTTTGACACAATCGAAAAGAAAAGTCATTTTTAAAGATAGGAATGTGGCACGATGAGCAATAAGAATAGATTTAGTAAATAAAAATACTTTTGATAAAAGAATGGTGGCAAACATAAGTGGATATTTTAATATTCATTGTAAAACTTTAGCAAGAGCTATAAAGATAAGAGTTAAATTTGAAAGTTATCCGAAAAACCATTTGTGGAGATTTAGTGCAAGACTCCCAAGGTTAGACATGAAACTTACTGGTGAAGTCAAAACTTTGATTGATTTTTGGCATGATAATACAAGATTATCACCTAATGCCATAGATGTTCTTAAGTTAAGAGTCGGCTCAAAAATTCATGATCCACATCCAAAACACCTTTTGGTTATGACTCAAATTGAATTATATAATTTTTGTTTGGATGTTAATGTGTTAATTATTAGTATTAGTCAAAGATCTTTTGAAAAATGGAAACCATGGTATGTAAGGATAAACAAGGAAAGAGTCACATGTTGCGAAATTCATGTTGAATTTTGTTATCATTATGATCTATTTTGATCTATACGTTCAACCATGCATAATAATAAAATATTACAGGAATATTGTATAAATATACCACCTCAAACTGTAAAGGATTTTATATCAGGTTTATTTTGTAACCCACCCAATGAGCAATTTTTCTTTTGAATGCATGTGTTTCTGGTGTATGTGATGTATGTGGCAATCTTGCATTTTTAAATGAATGTTTGCATCAAAATCTTTTGATTGATTTTGGACATAAATTAGTTGATGTAAATAGATTTAAAACTATTGAGTATCCATTGAAGGATGGAAAGGTTGGAAAATGGTGAGATCTAATAACTAAAAAAGTTAGTGTTCATGCTTTTATGAATTAATTCAAGAGTAAGGTTGTACCTAAATATGTGAAACACTCTCAAAATGCTAGATGGCTTGATAGACAGTTTCGCCTATGCAAGAATACATTTCCAATTGGTAGTATACTTTTAGTCATTGACTTTGCAAAGAACTACATGCTTGTACCACAAGATGAGACCCAATCACATTATTATAATTTAGTGTGCAAGTAATAATTTTTGTTCATATTATGAATAGGAATTCACCTGATAGTATAGAAGAGGATCAAAATTTTTTGAGAGAGTACCATTTCTATACAAGTGATAATAAATTACACTCATCAGAGTTTATCTAGTATTGCTTTAAGATCTTTTATGAGAATTTATGGGAGAGAGAAATTCATATAACATAACATCTAATATGGTCAGATGATTGCACAGGGAAATTCAATAATGATAGAATGGTTTATTGGTTGAATAGGACACATAAGAAAATTAATATCCAACATATTTGGAGTTTGTTTTTAGGATGGACATGGTAAAGGAGAACACAAGGGTGGTGGTGCATGTGTTAAGAGAGCCCTTTGTAGAGATAAACTCAAATTTGAGGAAAAAGAAAAATTTAAAGATGCATGTGAAATTGTTGAATGGTGTAAAACAAGTTTGTCTACATGATGAAGTCAGAATTCTATAATCAGACATTTCTTTTGGCTAGTTGAAGAGAATAATATGTTTTCAAGATATGATTGTGATACAATCAATGAGTCAGCTAAATGGCATTCATTTAGGAGTTCTAATTCTAATAATTGGACTTTATAGACTAGGAAGCTTGCATGTTTTGGTCAATTTTGTGTTGCAGATGAATGGGAAGAATGCGAGAATACGGAATGGATTGAAGAATGACAACATAAATCCTTAACACCTAGTGAGACACATGATCAGGATGATATAAGAAATGAAGACCTAAATCATGCATTTGCATCCGAAGATTATGATCATGTTTCAGACCTCATAGAACCTGGTAATCTAATTCAATTTCTTGTAAAACTTTAAATTATATTATTAATGTATGTCATATAATTTTTATTGTATTTGAATTAAAAGTCTAATGATTTTTATTTGTACATGTACTTAATTTTGTTTTGCAAGACATGTGTATGTTGTTGTTGCACCGAAGGATCATGAAGACCAGATTGAGTATTGACTAGCTCGATGTGTAGAACCTAGGAAAAAGTTGATATGTCATGAGGTAGATGATGATGGTTTTTAGTATAAAATTGGGTCTTTTGTGGTTGTTGTTACATGGCTACACAAATACGTAACAAGAAGGAATGGTTTGCCAGCTTTTGAAGACTACCAATCAGAAAATAAGATTATACATTATTCCCATTAGGTAGTGGAAAAAAATATCAAATTGGAAAGATACAAAGGGAGACCTGCTAATAAAATATTATTGACATTTTCAATGGAAGAGCATGAGGAAATAATAGACACATTGAATAAAAGAGAGGATGTTGATAGTACATTAGGTTGAATCAAGTTTATACATGTAAGTTTTTGTTAATTTTTTAATTTTTATATGTAGTTCTATATGTAGATGTATTCTTTCAAGTCTCATATGTAGACCAAATTACTTTGGTTTTTAGGTGTCAAGTAGCATTGGACAACATAGATTTCAGTCAACTTGTGCATTTTACAACTTTTGGCTAGTCAAAGTTGTAATACTAAGTGAGTACAATTCATTTATTTAACTTTTGGATCCTAGATTTAAATTTTCAACATAAATGATAATTGACAAGTTAAATGAACTTTACATTTAAATACATATTTTCTAACATTTCAACATTCATTTTTATGATGGAGGACCTCTAGAAGAACATAGACACGATTTGTTTATGCATTTCAATGCACACTTGCACTCATCCAATTTTGGCTTTATAAAATACAAGAGTTCACTTTTATTCATCCAATTTTGTTTTAAATATATAAATTCAATGCATATTTGTATAGTCCTATGTTCACTAATGGATAATGATAGTTAAAATAAATATGCCATGGTTAGATAGATGATTTTTTTTATAGTTTTTCATTGCTGGTAAAAACAGGTTTTATGGGGACCCGAAACCCCTTACATCCAAAACAAAAAGATAGAGAGCATAAAACAGACTAAACAGAGGAAGGACTGGGACCCAGCTCGCTAAACCCAGAACAAAATAGACAACCAGAGAAGAAAGCCAGAAACCAGCAAGACTCTCCGACAACCAAAAGCCAAAAGATGAAACAAAAAAAAATAGGGGAGTTGTAGGGACTAGGCGAACTCTAGGAGAGTGTCTTTTTCTTCCTTCTTAGCTTCGGAGACCTTTTTGATGGCAACATTGAAATCTGACAGCTCCGAGATCCTGTCTTGGATTTTCTTTTTCTTGGCTGAGCGCGTGTGCTTTCCAGGACCTGCATCTTCATTGTCGTCTTTATCGTCATCGATCTTGATAGTGTGGGAGCCAGAGTGCATCTCAGATTTAATGGAATTAAAAGATTGCATAGTAGAACCCATGAAGATATTGTTGTCCTTCATATGTTTTTTAAATGTTTTCTCCAGAATGTCAAATCTGTCATGTAGAGACTTAAGATTTTTCCCATCCTCCTTGTTATGTTTGCCATCATCCCCTGTCGACCCATAATCTATGAGATCAACACGAGCGGACAAAGCTCTAAAGTTGAGATGGAGACTTTTGATTTCCTTAAATACCCATTTCATCAGTCGAAATGAGTACACAGACATAGCCTTCGCTGTTTGTACAACCCCAAATGGAGATTTTTTTTTTGTTTTTTTGTTTTTTAAATTATATATACATATATATAAAATCTTGAAGTCAATATTAATTACATCTATATTGTTTCATGTCAATAATATAATAAGTTATTTGATTAATGACAGTT